>VZTY01029756.1:22795-33240 GCA_013400935.1 Turnix velox | reverse complement strand
AGGTAGGGGAGTGGAGGCAGGTCCCTGTGGCCGGGCTCTGCCCCGTCGAGTGGCCCCAGGGCGGGCGGGAGCGGCCGCGCTCGACGGGAGGCTCCGGGGCTGCTGGTGAGTAACTATGGCCGGGGACGGGCGGTAGGGGACCAGCGTCCTTCCCACCCCCTCACCCAGCGAGCTCTGGGAGAGGGGAGATGGAAGAGGCGACTGCCCGGGGTGCTGCTTGCTCTGGGATGCTCCTTCCCTTGAGATGTTCCTTCCATTGGGCTGCTCCCTTCCCTGGGATGCTTCCTCCCTTGGGAAGCTCTCTTCCTCTGGATGCTGCCTAATTTGGGATGCTCCGTGTTCTGGAATGCTCCCTCCCTTGGGATGTTCCCTTCCCTGGGAAGCTCTCTCCCTCAGGATGCTGCCTGATTTGGGATGCTCCCTCCCTTGAGATGCCCCTTTCCCTTGGGATACTCCTTCCCTGGGATGCTTCCTCCCTTGGGATGTGTCTTCACTGGGGATTCTCCCATCCCTGGAAAACTCTCTGCCTCAGGATGCTGCCTGATTTAGGATGTTCCCTGTCCTGGAATGCTGCCTGACTTGGGATGCTCACTGTCCTTGGATGCTTTCTGCTTTGAGATGCTCCTTGGGCTGCTCCCTGCCTCTGGATGCTCACTACCTTGGGATGCTCCCTGACCTGGGACACCCCCTGCCTCGGGCTCTCTTTGCCCTGAGATGTCCCTGCTTTGGGATTCTCCTTGCCTTGGGGTGCTTCCTGCCCTAGGATGCTCCCTATCCTTTGGTGTTTGCATCCTTTGGTGTCTTGAGGGGCTCCTTGGGGTGCTGCTTACCCTGGGACACTTACCTGCTTTGAGATGCATCTTGCCTTGGGATAGATATTTTCAGCCTCAAGAATCTCTCTGCCCTAGGATGATCCCTGCTATGGAATGCTTGCTTCCATAGGATGCTCCCTGCCTTGGGATATTGCCTGCCCTGAGATACTTCATGGCTTGGGATACCGTCTGCCCTGAGATGGTCCCTCAGGGAGCTGCCTGCCCAGGGATACTTGCAAGCTGAGGGTGAGAACTTCTTTAAAAATCCAGCTAATGTTCTCAGCAATGTCTAAGCAACACTACTGAGCAGCTTGGGCATGAACAGCAGGGTTCTCCTCTCTGAGTAAAATGCAACAGTGAGAAATGTTCCTCTAAAAGCTAGTCTGAAGGTGGTTAAAAGCAAACTACAGAGCTTTAGTGCCTTATTTTAAGAACTTGAGGCAATGTCATGATGGTGAACCCATCAGAGAACAAAGCTTAGTGTCTATAGGTGTTTTCAGCTGAGATAGTGTAGAGATAAGGGTGTGCAAACACACACCATCTCTCAGTGAACACCTCACGAGCTTCCTCTGCCCCACACCAGGACAATGTCCTTTACCTATACCTGAAGGAGGCCACAGAAAGACAGGGATAGGACCTTTTGAATAGGGTCCAGGACGCCAGGACTAGGAGCAATAGATGCAAATTGGAAGAGGGGAGATTTAGGATGGAGAGAAGAAAGAAATTCTTTGCCGTGAGGGTGGTGAGACACTGGAAGAGGTTGCCCAGAGAGGTTGTGGATGCCCCCTCTCTCCCTGGAGATGTTTAATACCATTGTGCAACCTGATCTAGTGGGAGGTATCCCTGCCCATGGCAGGGGGGCTGGAACTAGATGATCTTGAAGGTCCCTTCCAACCCAAACCATTTTTTGATTCTATGATCTTTCCTTTAACCCATGTATAGCCATACAATTTCACCTGATCAGTGTGGAACCTAGAGGATTCTTTCCTTCTTAATTTCTTTTATTTCCCACATATTTTCGCTCTAAGCTGAAGGTTATTTCTCCCTCTTTTGTTTCCTCCTCACTTAATCACTATTTTTACACCCTCATCATGCAGCAGGAACTGTCTAGCACTTACCTCAGTAAAACACCCATTAAAAGTGCTTGAAGCAGAGGAACTATTTTTGTCCCTTGACTCAGGCATTTTGGGGAGAACTTCGCTGGCAGAAGGCAAATTACCAGCCAATTTCAGTTTATTGGAAGGCAGAGCATTTACTCGAAGGTGATGATTGCTCATCCTCCTGGTTACGAGTCACCCACGGGAGGCAGGGCAGCAGAGCTTCATCTCCCAGCCTGAAAAAAAATCTGAAAATAAAGAAAACAAGGCTGAAGGAGTTGGGGCTGATCAACCTGGAGAAGAGAAGGCTCTGAGGGGAAACCTCAGAGTAGCTTCTCATTCCCTGAAGGGACCAACAGAAAGGCTGGGGTAGGACTTTTTAATAGGGTCCAGGATGGCAGGACTAGGAGTAATGGATGCAAACTGGAAGAGAGGAGATTCAGGCTGCAGATAGAAGTTCTTTCCTGTGAGGGAGATGAGATACTCTTTGCCCAGAGAGGCGGAGGATGCTCTCCAACTTGTGAGATGTAAAGATTCAGCTGCCTTTTTCTTCTGCCTTTGAATTTTTTTTTGCTAACTTTTGCAACTCCATTAAAACAGCCTTTAGAGAAAATCTGAGATTCCTTCAGTGAGAGAGGTGATTTTACTGTTAAAGGCAGGATTTGGGAGAAGTTTGTGTGTCTTCTGCTGATTTCTAAACATCAAACCATGATGTTTAAATTCAACCCTCGAATCTTAACAATTTTTATTAGCTTAAGTATGTCTTTTCAAGAAATACTACGTTGAAAACAATATTTTTAAGAGCCAAATCCATTTATCCAATTATTTATGAAATAGCTCTCCAGAGAGTTTGTGGATGCCCCCTCAATCCCTGGAGATGTTTAAGGCCAGGCTGGATGAGGCACTGAGCAACCTGGTGTAGTGGTAGGTGTCCCTGCTCATGGCAGTGAGGTTGGAACTAGATGATCTTTAAGGTCTCTTCCAACCCAAACTCTTCTATGATTTCATGATTTTGTCAAACCTTACAGATTTCATATTCTGCATCCCCTCAAGTCACCTGAGGGGAGGTGGATTCACTTGGGTTGGGGGTCACCTGGATGCAGAAGGAGCACAGACATGAAGAGTAGCACAGAAGGTCTTCCTGAGGGGGAGGAATGGAGTCTCCAGCCCAAAGAGGGATGAGAGGAGCATCTGGGCTGTGTTGAAGCCAGTCGTGGAAACCAGAGCTTGAGGAAAAGCTGTGGCTTGGGGAGAAATTCATAACTCCCCAGTGCCAGCAGAGAATGTTCATTCTAAACGCCTTGTGAAATAAGGATTTTGGATTTGCTGAAGCTGTAAAACAGTAAAACATGACAAGCTGTAAATCATTTCCATGCTTTTCAGGAATTGGTGAAAGGTCTTCATTTCTCTACAGGGAGAAAAATGCCACTTGCATGGGCTGTGCCTGCAGCAGTTTGGTTGTTGGTGCACTGCACAGCAGGTAAATTGCCTTCTATTTTTCCTCTACTTGGTAATTATTATGGGGCAAACCAGAGCAGGGCAGGGTTAGATAAGACATGAGGAAGAAGTTTTTCTCCATGAGAGTGATGAGAAACTGGCCCAGGTTGCCCAGAGAGCTGAGACATTCTAATGGCCTCCCAGTACCTGAAGATGCCTCCAAGATGGAGAAAGACTCTTAGATGACGTCTAGAGCCACCAGATGAGAGGCAGAGGTTTGAAACTAGAGAAGGGCAGGGTTAGGTGAGACCTGTGGAAGAAGTTCTTCCCCAGGAAGGTGGGGAGACACTGACCCAGGTTACCCAGAAGGGTGGTGGAGGTCCCATTAATGTCTGGAGACATCCAAGGGCAGGCTTACTGAGGCTCTAAGCAACCTGATCTAGCGGGAGGTGTCCCTGCCCATGACAGAGGGGTTGGAACTAGATGGTCTTTAAGGTCTCTTCCAACCCAAACCATTTTATGATGTTCAGGATGTTTACCTCTCACTGCATGGGGTGGCACTGGGTGGCCTTGGAAGGTCTCTTCCAATCCAACACACTCTATGATTCCATGAGCTACCATCCAGAGTCAGCAAATCTTGTACTACAAACACATGTTCTACAAGATGGTGTCTCCAATAGATCTTTTCCTGCTCTTTTCCAGAGGACTGCACTGAGGGCAAGGTGACGGCTCACAAAGGTCCCAGTGGTGCTACAGATATATGTGACAAAGGGAACATGACATCTGACACAGCCTCCCCTGCAGAGGTGGGGACCAGCATCACCCTCTCCTGCCACTTCCAGGCCCTGCCTCATGCCCAAGGCTGCAAGGCAGCCATCTACCATGAAGACAATCAACTAATTAGCCATCACGGTAGTACAGTCAGCACCAAGTTCATCATCCCTTCACCTGGTGTACACACCTTTATCTGCAGAAGACCCTGTGAGAAGAAGAAAAAGATCATTTGTGGGATCATCTTGGAGTCTGGGTGTAAGGAGAACTTCATCTTTTCCTCTTTGAGGGTACATTTAGGCTGGAGAAAAGAAAGAAGTAATTTACTGTGAGGGTGGTGAGACCCTGGAACAGGTTGTTCAGCAGTGGAAGCCCCATCCTTGGAGAAGACATCCAAGGCCAAGCTGGATGAGGCACTGAACAACCTGGTCTAGTGGGAAGTGTCCCTGCCCATGGCAGGGGGTTGGAACTAAACCATATTATGATTCTTTTCCTGTGGGACCTCTGGGACTTCTGTTAGAAACTAGCAGCAGATGAATTGCCTTTTCCAGCTTTCTTCTGGCTCATTCTGCTTAAAATATTCCTGGATGGAGATTTGCAAGAAAAGTTCTAAATTTTAGATTTTCCTCCAGCCTGAGAAGGTGGTTTGGGCACTGGTCCTTGTTAGGGTTGGGTTGGTGGTATGAAAGGTCCCTTCCAGCCTGATGAGGTGATCACTGATGGTTTGGTTTTTTTTTTCTTTTTAATAAGAACAATGGTTCATTTCTCCCAGCCAAGTTTGAATTGGTCTGACTGCCTTGAAAAGTCACTCAGGTCTGAGAGATCTCAACAGAGATCCCATATCCAGCTCTTTCCCAAGATAAAAAATGAGGAGTCAGAATATTTTTGCCTAGAAATTCCTTGTGAAACGCTAAAAGTTAAACCAAAAGCCCAGGTTGTCTATTTTTTGAAGAAAGAAAAGGAAGAAACTGATAATATCTGTTTAAGATCCTCCAGATGAGCCAAGAAACATCTCATGTATCCAGTATGGGATAGATGGACATCCCACCTGCACCTGGGATAAGGGAAGGTCCACCTACATCCACACTACATATGTGATACAGTAAGTGATGTAGGAATGAGGGTTCCTCAATCCCTGTAATGGTATCTTTGGGTTGTGGGGTTTTTAGTTTCTATCCCATTAAAATTGAGTATTTACCTCTATCAAAGCACATAAAAGAGTTGGTTTATGAACCAAGAGCAGGACAAGAGAAAACAACCTCGAGTTGCACCAGGAGAGGCTCAGGATGGGTATTAGGGAAAATTTCTTCACCAAAAGAGTTGTCAAACACTGAAAGGGGCTGCCCAGGGCAGGGACTGAGGCTCCATCCCTCGAGGGATTTCAGAGCTGGGCAGACACAGAGCTCAGAGATTATTTAGGGCTTTTTCTGTCAGAGTTGGGTCCATGGTGGGACTCCATGAGCTGAAAAGGTCCTTTCAAACCAGGGGCAGTCTGTGCTTCTATAATTCTATGAAAAAAACAGTGTGCTACCTTCACTGATGATTTGTCTAGAGGAAGATTTCAAATCTCAATCCTATTTAAGCAGATCTTTCAAGGGGAGGGTGACTAACCTGGTGTTCAGTGCTGTGGAACTCCCTTGAAAGCCAACCTGCTGGAAGAGCCCCTCAAGGAACCTGTAGAAGCACAAGTATATAGACACCTGAACTTTTTAACTTCCCTGGAGTAAAGGAGACCATTAACCAAGGATTTTCCTTCTGTTCCAGGCTAAGGAATGGGACAGACATCTCCTGCATCTCAGAGGAGAACCCAAGTGAGAAGTCTGGCTCCCTGGCTCTGAGCAAGCTCAACTTTGACACCCCTTACACCCTTGTGGTTGCTGCCTCCAACAAGCTGGGAAGTGCTACCTCCCAACCACTGGTGTTCACATTAGCAGACATAGGTAAATGCACCACTTACCTCCTTCCAGGAGGTCCCAGCCCTTTACAAAGGGGTCAAAACATCTTGAGAACTTTCTTCTTTCAACCTCTTGGGAAAAGCATCGACCCAGTCCCACCCTGAAAGCTCTGAGGTGTTTCTGAGGGCTGTTTGCTTCATTCTGCTTGTGGTTTGTTTACTCTTTGCCAGTGAAACCACATCCTCCTGACTTTTTGGTGGAATGTGAAGATTCGAGGACCAGCTGCAACCTTTTTTGGCAACCTGAGGCACCAGGGCAGAGCTGCAGGCTGAGATACCGCCCCCTCAGTTGGCGCATGTGGAGCGAGGTAACCATCTTCTTCTGAAAACAGGGAC
Organism: Turnix velox; assembly: GCA_013400935.1. Lineage (NCBI taxonomy): Eukaryota > Metazoa > Chordata > Aves > Charadriiformes > Turnicidae > Turnix > Turnix velox. The sequence goes on along the minus strand of VZTY01029756.1, from coordinate 26,833 downwards.
TTTGCACCCCTGGACATTGCTTCAATGATGCTAAGGGAGGTTTAGGATGGATATTAGGGAAATTTTTTACCCTGAGAAGGTTCTCAAGCACTGGAAGAGGCTCCCCAGGGTAGGAGTTGAGGGAAATAAAGAGAAATGAGACCAGCAGGTCGAGAGAGGTGATTCTGCTCCTCTACTGAGCTCTGTTGAGACTCCAACTGGAGTTATTGTGTCCAGTTCTGGAGCCCTCAACATAAGAAGAACATTGAGCTGTTGGAGTGGGTCCAGACGAGGGCCATGAAGATGATGAGAGGGGTGGAGCACTTCCCTTCAGCAGACTGAAGGAGTTGGGGTTGTTCAGCCTGGAGAAGAGAAGGCACAGGGGAGACCTCCTTGTAGCTTCTCATTCCCTGAAAGGGGCTACAGAAAGGCTGGAGTAGGACTTTTGAATAGAGTCCAGGATGGCAGGACTAAGAGGAATGGATTCAAATGGGAAGAGGGGAGATTCAGGCTGGAGAGAAGAAAGAAGTTCTTTCCTGTGAGGGTGGTGAGACACTGGAAGAGGTTGCCCAGAGAGGTTGTGGATGCCCCCTCAATCCTTGGAGGTGTTCAAGGCCAGGCTGGTTGAGGCACTGAGCAACCTGGTCTCGTGGGAGGTGTCCCTGCCCATGGCAGATCATAGAATCATAGAATAGTTTGGGTTGGAAGGGACCTCAAAGATCATCTAGTTTCAACCCCCCCTGCCACAGGCAGGGACACTTCCCACTAGATCAGGTTGCTCAGTGCCTTGTCCAGCCTGGCCTTAAACACTTCCAGAGAGGGGGCATCCACAGCCTTTCTGGACAACCTGTTCCAGTGTTTCACTGCCCTCACCATAAAGAATTTCTTTCTTATATCTAGCCTGAATCTTCCCTCCTCCAATTTACATCTATTTTTTCTAGTCCTTCCATCACATGTCCTATTAGAAAGTCCTACTCCTGCCTTTCTGTAGGCCCCCTTCAGGTTGAAGGTCCCTTCCAACCCATTCTATGAAATTCCTGGGGGGATTTTAGAGCTGGACAGACACAGAGCTCAGCAAGATGGTTTGGGGCTGGTTCTTGTCAGAGCTGGGTCCATGGTTGGACTCGGGGAGCTGAAAGGTCCTTCCCAACCCAAACCATCCTGATTAGAACATGGTCATATCATCCCATTGTAGCCCAAGGCTACAACTATAATTTCTATATTTCTCTGCCTTCTCCAGTTCTGGTTGGAAACCTCCCCCTCTTCTTTTAAGTGGTAGAAGAACGTGCTGCTTGAAGTTAAGCAAAGCCCCTGAAGAGGAAGTTTGTTGCCATCACACAGTTAAAGGAGAAGTTTTTTCTGATGAGTAACCACAAGCCAAATGATTTCTCACATCGCTCTTTGAGTTACTAGAGTTGTCCCAGCTCAGGGGTTGGTTTCTTCACTGGTTTTTAAAGAGGTATTTTGGCCAGCTGGGCTTCCTTTGGTTGCTAATAACTCATAAATAACTCATAAATAACTTTATTTCCTCAAGAGCTTGACATTTTGTGCCCTTTACCCTTGTTGAAGGTTGAAAATGTAAGTGGTGGGAATTGGAGCCTTGAGGGTCTGGAGCCATCCATGTCCTACGAGTTCCAACTCAGCTGTAAAATCCACCCCCAGCGAGGTCTGTGGAGCAACTGGAAGGTCCAGCAGGTCCAGGCTCCAGAAGCAGGTACCTCCTGCACCCACACTGCATCCAACCTTTGCCTACAAAGAGGAAACTCCAGCTCATGAAGCCCAAACCACCACTGAGTTTTTTGCCTCTTCATTGACAGAACCTGTCCAGGCAACCAGAGACTCAAAGAGTGTGGTGGGTTGGAAGGGACCTTCCAAGGCTACCTGGTGCAACCTCCTGCAGTGACAGGGACATCCTGCACTAGATGAGGTTGCTCAGAGCCTCAGCAAGCCTGGCCTTGGATGTCTCCAGGGATGGGACCTCCATCCACCACCTCTCTGGGCAACCTGGGCCACTGTCTCTCCACTCTCATGGGGAAGAACTACTTCTTCATGTCTAATCCACCCCTGCTCTGCTCTAGTTTCAAGCCACTGCCCCTCATCCCATCACTCCATGCCCTCCCCAGCTTCCCTGGTGCACTTTCAGGCACTGGGAGGCCACCGTGTTGCCCCCAGCGTGGAAAAGACATTCTTCCACAGGAAAAAAAAGTTACTTAAATCATGAGATACCTCTCAGTTCATCCCAGTTAAAAGCAGTCAAAGTGTAGTTTTAACTTCTCCTTCTCTTCCCTCCAGACACCACCAGCACTCCGTGGGCAATGGCCACCACCAGACCGGGGTCACCAGGAAACACCGAGCTCTTCTACCCTGAAAGTAGGAGTCAGGGCCAGGGCAAGGGACAGGAAAGGTCCCAGTCCTTGGCCACCAAACATTCCACAGGCTGGGATTAGGTCTGGAGCCGCTGGGATGGCTGGACCCCTCTTCTGTGGGAGGACTGAGACAGCTGTGGGGGGCTCAGCCTGGAGAAGATTCTGAGTAGACCTCAGACCCCCTTCCAGTCCTTAAAGGGGCCCCAGGAAAGCTTGGGAGGGCTGTGGAGCAGGGAGGGGAGATATGGAATCAGGGGCAAGGGTTTGACACTGGAAGAGGGAGATGTAGGTGAGATGTGAAGGAGGAACCTTTTGCTGAGAACTTTCACCCCTGCTATCCCAAAAAAATCAATCCAGATTCACAGAATGTCTGGAATTAGAAGGGACCTCAAAAGATCATTCAGTCCAACCCCCTGCTGGAGCAGGAACACCCAGATCAGGTCCCACAGGAAGGTGTCCAGGTGAGGTTTGAATGTCTCCAGAGACCCCACACCCTCTCTGGGACTCGAAATCAAATCCTGAAGGGTTCTACAGTCAGGCCACAACTGCTGCTGCCCAACTTCAACTTGATCATTGAAGTTTTTCAATTTTCTAACTAAAAATGTTCTGCATTTCAGGTGCTGGGGTTTGGCTGACCCTGGTGCTCACCTGCAGCTTCCTCATCTTCTCTGCCTGTGTCTGTTCTACACCTCCAGCCAGGAAAGCGTGAGTGGATCCACATGTCACCTTCCCATGGCCAGGGAACTGAGAGGCTGAGAGAGCGGGAGATGTTGAGGCTGGAGTAGGCTCCAGGAGACCTTCTAGCACCTGAAGGGGCTCCAGGAAATCTGGGGCTTATTGCCAGGGCATGGACCCACAGGATGAGGGGCAGTGGTTTGTAACTAGAGCAGGATGGAGTTAGGTGAAACATGAAGAAGTTCTTCCCCAGGAGGGTGGGGAGACACTGGCCCAGGTTGCCCAGAGAGGTGGTGGAAGCTCCATCAGTGCCTGTAGACATCCCAGGCCAGGCTTGCTGAGGTTCCAAGCAACCTCATCTAGTGCAGGATGTCCCTGTCACTGCAGGGGGTATTACTGGATAGCCATGGAAGGTCCTTTCCAACCCAACAGAGTGTATGATTCCATGAGTTACTATCCAGAGTCAGCAGATTGTGTTATAAACACCTGTTCTAAGGATGGCATCTCCACCAGAGGTTTTCCTGCCCTAACTGCTATCAGAAGGGACAGTCACATCCTTTCAGTAGACCTTGGCAATCTACAATGATTGTCCTGAACAAAGGTTTCTGAGAATCAATTAAAAAAGGATACTTTTGACTTAAAACTGACCTTCAAACAACCTCAAAGAGTACCCTCACTCCACAGGGTGCACCAGTTCCTCTCCACACTGCTGCCACAGTGGCAGGACAAAGCCATTCCTGACCCCGCCAACACCAGCTGGGCCAAGGACTCCATGTCTCTGATGGTGAGTCCTACCAATTTTTCTTCTTTCCTTCCACTCCCAGTCCTTTAAGACATAAAATCAACTGGATCCACACAAGTCACTAATCTCTTGAAGCTCAGCCCCCTCTAGTTATCATAGAATGGTTTGCATTGCAAGGGGCCTTAAAGATCATCTAGTTCCAACCCCCCTGCCATGGGCAGGGACACCTCCCAGGTCACTCAGTGCCTCATCCAGCCTGGCCTTAAACACCTCCAG
>VZTY01029756.1:0-22334 GCA_013400935.1 Turnix velox | reverse complement strand
CCTGCTGGAGCAGGAACACCCAGATCAGGTCCCACAGGAAGGTGTCCAGGTGAGGTTTGAATGTCTCCAGAGACCCCACACCCTCTCTGGGACTCGAAATCAAATCCTGAAGGGTTCTACAGTCAGGCCACAACTGCTGCTGCCCAACTTCAACTTGATCATTGAAGTTTTTCAATTTTCTAACTAAAAATGTTCTGCATTTCAGGTGCTGGGGTTTGGCTGACCCTGGTGCTCACCTGCAGCTTCCTCATCTTCTCTGCCTGTGTCTGTTCTACACCTCCAGCCAGGAAAGCGTGAGTGGATCCACATGTCACCTTCCCATGGCCAGGGAACTGAGAGGCTGAGAGAGCGGGAGATGTTGAGGCTGGAGTAGGCTCCAGGAGGCCCTCTAGCACCTGAAGNGGCTGGAGTAGGCTCCAGGAGACCTTCTAGCACCTGAAGGGGCTCCAGGAAATCTGGGGCTTATTGCCAGGGCATGGACCCACAGGATGAGGGGCAGTGGTTTGTAACTAGAGCAGGATGGAGTTAGGTGAAACATGAAGAAGTTCTTCCCCAGGAGGGTGGGGAGACACTGGCCCAGGTTGCCCAGAGAGGTGGTGGAAGCTCCATCAGTGCCTGTAGACATCCCAGGCCAGGCTTGCTGAGGTTCCAAGCAACCTCATCTAGTGCAGGATGTCCCTGTCACTGCAGGGGGTATTACTGGATAGCCATGGAAGGTCCTTTCCAACCCAACAGAGTGTATGATTCCATGAGTTACTATCCAGAGTCAGCAGATTTTGTGTTATAAACACCTGTTCTAAGGATGGCATCTCCACCAGAGGTTTTCCTGCCCTAACTGCTATCAGAAGGGACAGTCACATCCTTTCAGTAGACCTTGGCAATCTACAATGATTGTCCTGAACAAAGGTTTCTGAGAATCAATTAAAAAAGGATACTTTTGACTTAAAACTGACCTTCAAACAACCTCAAAGAGTACCCTCACTCCACAGGGTGCACCAGTTCCTCTCCACACTGCTGCCACAGTGGCAGGACAAAGCCATTCCTGACCCCGCCAACACCAGCTGGGCCAAGGACTCCATGTCTCTGATGGTGAGTCCTACCAATTTTTCTTCTTTCCTTCCACTCCCAGTCCTTTAAGACATAAAATCAACTGGATCCACACAAGTCACTAATCTCTTGATGCTCAGCCCCCTCTAGTTATCATAGAATGGTTTGCATTGCAAGGGGCCTTAAAGATCATCTAGTTCCAACCCCCCTGCCATGGGCAGGGACACCTCCCAGGTCACTCAGTGCCTCATCCAGCCTGGCCTTAAACACCTCCAGGGAGGGGCCATCCACAACGGAGAACTCAAAGAGATGGTTTAGGGGTGGTTCTTCTCAGAGCTGGGTCCATGGTTGGACTCCAGGATCTGAAAGGTCCCTCACAACCCAAATCATTGTGGTAACTCCTCTTCTCACATCAAGTCAGAATGTACAACGAGCTCTGATCCCTTAACTCCTCCAACTGTAGGATGTATAGATCAAGTTAACCTTCAGAAAAAAGAAAAAAAAAAGGCATCCTTTCATTCTGAAGGTGAGACATCAATCTCATCACCAATTACTGCTGCCTCCTCCACAGGCCGAGCTGAGCTTACCCTTCAACCTGTTCCCACATGACACTGGTTGCTTTGAAGAACCCGAAACAATCCAAGTAGAGGATGCTTTTGTGAAGAAAGACCCACCAGCCCACCTCCCCATGGGCAGCACTGATCAGCAGAAAGAAGGCAAGTGGCCACAGGACAACAGTGAAGGGCAGGAGCTGGAGTACGAGGTACAAGGGGATCTGGTTGATGGGGAGCTGTATGAGCAACCACAGCCTGAGCTCTACCAGCGTGTGGCAGAGGAGGTGACAGAGCACACACAGACCATCTCCGAGTATATCGCCACCCCTGTCACCACATACCCACTAGAGGTGATGGACACCACTGGAGAACCCTCTGAAGAACTTGGGCACGATCCACTTCCCCTCTTCCCAACAGCTTTTCTACCACCCCAGTTCTCCTGCTTCCAAGGGAATCTCACTTTGGATGCCGTGAAGATCAACCACAACCCCTTCATCAAGTAGGAGTCTGAGGGGATGGAAGTTCAACTTGGATTTTTGGGTTTCACTGGAGTATTTCAGTGCCTTTTGGTTGGTCAACCACACCTACACCACATCTCCAAGTGATAAGAAGACTCAAGTCACACCTCACCATACACACGGCAGCTCCTCATCCATCCTGCACATCCAGGTAAAACTGAAGACAGAAGATGAGGAACATCATCAGGTTTGCAGGAACAAACTTAGCTTTTGGAGAGACTTGTTAATTACTTGGGTAATCATTGGCCTGGGCTGCTCAGGCCTGGTTCAGTCAAAGCCATCAGAGAAGTTACTAGAAGTTCAGCTGCTGTCCTGGGTGAGGCAAGGAGAAACCCCCACCAGAAATCCAAGCACCAGGACTCAGCAAGTCAGATGGAAGAAGGAAGCATTGACATCATTTATTGAATCATTCTAATTACAGCTTATGCTTAATGACTTTGTTTACTATGGGGACAAATAAAGCCTTGGAAACTTCAAGTGTCTGCTCCCTGTTCCCTCCAGCCAAGCTCAATCCCTCTGGTCATGTGCAGGATGATGTTTTAAAAACAAAGCTGAAGTGGTTCCTGCTGGATCTGAACTCACCTGGAGCATTAAACTCTGCGTGGACCAGGTGGCTGCTCTCCATCCTGCTGATGGAACCCTTCTGTGATGCCACCATCCCCACCTCTGGCCACCTCCATAAAAGCATTGCAGGACAAGGCTGTTCCTAACCCAGCACATGGAGGAGATAGAGCCACAGCCTGGGATTATTCCTTCTAATTAGGAAAAATTTTTACCCCAAAAGGGCTGTCAAGCATCAGAAGGACAGGAGCTGAGGTCCCTTCATTTAAGGTCCCCTCCAACCCAAACCATTCTATGATTCTATGAAATCCACTGAGAGATTTCAGAGCTGGGCAGACACAGAACTCAGAGAGATGGTTTGGGGCTGGTTCTATCAGAGCTGGGTCCACGGTTAGATTCCAAGAGCTGAAAGGTTCCTCCCAACACAAACCATCCTGTGGTTCCACTCCCACCCAACACCTCCCAGCCCTGGTACAGGAAACACCTCTGAACAGGCAAGAATATATGGAAATGAGCAAAAAACGGTTTTAAGCTTTTGGGGTTTTTTTTGGAATATGAACTTCATGGTCCAGCACCAGCTCTAAGCTCTTCACATCAGCATCTTCATCCAAGGCTGACACGAGTGACAAGGGAACTGCCACAGGAAGCAGCAAACACCAGTGTCCCAAAACACTGGCCCAGGTTGCCCAGAGAGGTGGTGGATGGAGGTCCCATCCTTGGAGACATCCAAGGCCAGGCTTGCTCAGGCTCTGAGCAACCTCAACTAGTGTAGGATGCCCCTGCTCACTGCAGGGGGTTGCACTGGGTGGACTTGAAAGATCCCTTCCAACTCTATGGTCACTGCTCTCAAGGAACACAAAGCCCATCCAGGTGCTCTCTCAGAAGAGACAACAGCACATCTTTTCCTTGTTCTTCAAACAGCAATCCTGTAATTTTTCCAGTTCAAATTCCAAACTCAACTGGGTCTGCTTTATCCCAACGTGCTGAGACACTGCAGTAAAACCATTCCTCCAGCAGACAACACGTAGGTCAAGCAAAGCTCACTCCCTCCTGGTGTCTCCACCACCTCTAAAGCAACACCTTGTGGTCATGGGCAACGTAGGGGCAAGCTCCAAACCCCATCTGCCAAACCCCAGCAACAGGACTCTGGCTGAGCATCAGAGACTAATCAGTACCTTAGAGAAGGTGCCTGATGCCAAAGAAAGGGTTTGTTTTTTTGTTTGAAAAGGCAAAAAATACACTATTTTGTTACTCATCTAGTTCTGCACATTGATCTTCAACAGAAGGACAAGAGAGCACATTTTCTCCTTGCTCTCCTTTCAAAGATTAATTGCCACAGGACAATTTACCTTCTTCACAAGACTTACTCCAACTTCAAGACACAGTAAGACAAGGACCACACTTCCACAAATCCCACCTCAAATTCCCCCAGTAACTTCAGATGAATCGTTTCCCCCACAAACCAGTTCCACCCCACCCAGGAGAGAGTATGAGGTTTGGCTTTTGGGGTGAAGGCTGGAGAAGAAGCAGGTCAGTAAACGCAGGAAGGGTCAGCTTCAGCCACATCTCCTGCCTTTATTAAAACCAGAGGCAAGGCCACGTGAACCCACCTCCACGGGCAGAGTCATTACAGGTAGAGTCATCCCAGCTCCTCCAGCTCTAAACACCTCCACATTCACACCTTCCAGAAGGTTCTTCCCCCTTTCCCACCCAGTCACTAATTACTCCAGTCTCCTCTTGGCATTCAAAAAGATGAGCTTTCATGCTCCAACCTTGCCTTTGAAAACCAACTGGCACCACCTGCTTCTCCCCAGTGTTTTCTGCCAACCAGCTTTTTCACATTGTCCTCTGGTTGTGATGTGACAGCACAAGCAGCACGTGAGGACAGAGAAATGTTACTAAAGAGTGAGCTCATTAAATAGGAATAAGTTAATCGGGAGGGTGAAGTCTTCCCAAGGCAAAGTCTGTTGTTCCTGACACTGGAAAGGCCTGGGGCAGACCCAGATGCCTCTCATTTCTATGGGTTTTCATCATTTTTTTCCTCTAAAAGAGCATGAAAATAAAGTTTTATTACAGTTAACACCCACCCATATTCAAGATACATCTTCCACAGGTTGAGTGTCTTGACACAAATGGGCTGAAAGAGGCAAATTTTCCTCCATGGGAAGAGCACAGGGAGTAATTCCAAGTACAAGCTGTCTTGGAGGAATACAGGTTGTGAGGTGCCACCTGGGAAACCACTCAAAAGCAGGAGGGAGAGCTGCTAAATCCCAAAAAATAGGACCAGAAATCACCTGGAAATGGAAGCTGAGTGGCAACCAAGAGAGCAAAAGCACTTTGGAGGAGGGGAGGAAGGTTCATGTTACAAAGAAAACCTTTCATCAAGTGTTTCTGCACATTCAGGTGTTTAATGGTTTGATCCAAAGTGTCCCTAACACTGCACCACAGTCCAGCAAACTACAAAGGCAGAGGGAAGAGGAAGATCTCTCTCTGCTGGAGCTCCAACAGCCCCACATTGAACTGCAAAACCCACTTAGGAAACCAGAGAGATCAAACAAGAGGTTTCACTACTCAGCAAATAAAGAAAAACTTGGCTCCTTTGCACAGCCCTGGGCACTTTCTAAACTGGTGAGTGCACCAAAAAGTCTAACCCCATGGTATTAACAGTGGTTTTACAAAAGAAAAACTCCATAGAAAACAGTTTGGATGAAGAAAATAGTTTGCATGAAGCGAAGCCAGGGAGATACTACAGTAGAGGGATGGGGGAGCTCATATCCAAAAGTCTCCAACACTTCTTTTTTGCCTGTCCTGTACAGCTTTTAAAAAAATAGGGCATTACCTTTTGTTTTCTGTCTACCTTGTTAAGAAACTAGAGATAAGTCACAAGCCATCCAAAGAGTAAACCACAAAATTAAGTGAGGAACCTGTTTGCTAGTCTCCTAGTGAATAAAAACCCCAAAGAAACCCTCACCATCAGCCATTCTCTCAATTCCTTTTGCATCCTGGGGTGGCAAATACTGCTCGCAGGCATTAAGTTAAACCTAGGGTACGTTTCTGGGGAGAGAAGGAAAGTTCCTGCCAAGCATGCTGTGAAAAAAACATTCATTTGTCAGCTTGAGATGGGATCTCAGCACAGAAATTGCAAATAAAAGCCAGATGGGGAGGCTTGAGAGGTGGGATTCTGTGGTACCATGCAGAGACTGAGATGTTCCTCCCCACTCCACTCAGAGGGCAAAAGCTGAACTCCCTGCTGCCAGATCTGAGCTGCCTTTGTCCCATGGGAAGGAAGAGCTGCCACCATGGAAATGGAGCTGTGGATGCTTCAGGAATACAAGCTCTGGGCTCAGACCATGCTGCTCCATCCCACCTGCACCAGGAGTCCAGCCAGACTCCACCACCCTCCCCAGACTCCAACTACAGGGCACTTTCTCCAAGAAAAAGCACCAATAATTCTAAAATCTCTTCTTTTTTTCCCTTCCCAATAAAGCATCTTGTTCTGTCAAAGGGAATAAAGGCATAAAAGGTGAAAGGTTTGACTTTTAAATCTGCTCACACCAACTGTGCTAGATCAGAACATGGGAACTTTGAACTATAAACCAATCTGTCTTCAATCTTTTTTTGCACAAAACTACTAAATATAGATGAAAAATGACTGTTTTTTCCAAGTCTGACATTAAGCATTAAAACTAAAGCAGCACCCCAGAAGTTAACATCCCCCACAGCACTACATCTGCCAAATTAAAGCATCCCATATTCCAAAAAGACTTGAGAAAAATCTGCTAAAGGCGAAGATTACGGGAAAAGTGTGCAGTAATTAAAACCCAGTTTGAAGTTAAGGGGAAAAAGTTCTAAAATCCTGAATAGTAAAAAATAAAAAAAAAAAAAGGCAAACCAACACAAAAAGAAAAAAAAAAAAGCAACAAGAAAAACAACCCACAAATGAAGTGAAAACTTTTAACTGGTACACACTGTTCACACCTATATTTCAAGTTTGGAAACGCGTATTTTCAAGCAGCAATACAAAAAAGTATCCATGAAGAATGCATAATCTCTGAAAAAATTATGAAAACATCCCTGCTACCATTACATTTCTAAATACAAAACTGACTACCATATTTTGTTGCTTCTGTGTAGCAAGAGAAGTTCATTTTCAAAACAGATAAAATTCAGTCTTTAGGTGTGAATGGTATGAATGACAGTTCTCCTCTTTTTTTTTTTTTTCTCTCTCTTTTTTAAATTTTTAGGTTGTTTAGGATCCTTACGCATGCAAGCCTCGGAGAGGAAGGCCCGGACGAGGGCAGGGTTGGCTTATGACATCCAGTTTAGGAGAGAGCTGGGAAAGCCTCTGGGTCATCTACATCAGGAGCAGAAGCACTTGACTGAAAGAGAAAAGGCAGGAAGGCATTAGGATGAAGTTCTTCCCCAGGAGGGTGGGGAGACACTGGAAAAGGCGTCCCAGAGAGGTGGTGGAGGTCCCATCAAGCATGGAGACATCCAAGGCCAGGCTTGCTGAGGCTCAGAGTAACCTCATCTAGAGCAGGATGTCCCTGGAGGGGGTGGCACCAGATGGTCTTGGAAGGGCCCTTCCAACTCTGTGATTCCATGGAAGTTACTCCTATCCTCTGGCAGCATCAAGCCTCACTAGTGAGACACTGGAAGTGGCTGGCTAGAGAGGTTGTGGATGCCCCCTCTCTCCCTGGAGGTGTTTAAGGCCAGGCTAGATGAGGCATGGAGCAACCTGGTCTGGTGGGAGGTGTCCCTGCCCATGGCAGAAGGGTTGGAACCTCTTAAGGACCCTTCCAACCCAAACCATTGTAGGATTCTATGAACTTTAACTTTTCACACATTCCTGAGTCTTTCTCAAGCAAACAGTGCTGAGCAGCATGATGGTGGCACCCCCCACCTCATAGTGGGCACAGGGACAAGGTTAAGCCTCTGGGTGGCTCTTGCAGAGGGTGAGGGACTCCCAAACAGAGGTGGGAATTCTAACCCTTAAAAGATATTTTAATCTCAATCCTATTCCATGGCGAAATCCAGGATTCAAAGTAGCAAGGTTGGGAAAACCTCTGGAAAACCAACTTTTTCCCCATCCCTGTCAAGTAATGCCTTTTTTTTTTTTTTATCTTTTCATCACCAGAATAAGAAAGTGCCCTCCTCAGCTCTGAATTAGATTTGTTTGGGTTGGAAGGGACCTTAAGGATCACCTAGTTCCAACCCCTTTGCCGTGGGCAGGAATAGAGCAGAATGAAAGCAGTTTGGACAAACAGACCATGTTTGCACACCATCAGGACATCAGATTACAATCTTTTTTCTCTTTTAAAAAATTCTAAAACAGATCACTCCATGTGTCTCATGCTCTTGTAGCCCCTAACCATCATTTGTCAGCAAGAGGCACCACTGAGATGTCACAGAAAAAGCCCATTTGAAGCACAAATTAAGTTTCATGGGTTTCATTTCACCCCAGTCACAAACCAGTTGTGGATAAAAAGATTTCTTTTGCCAGCATAAACCTAGAAATCCCTAAATTAACTAAGAATCTTCTCAGTAATTCCCAACAGACATCTTTCTGAAAGGCACTGTGCCACAGCTGCAATGAAATGCAGAAATGAAATATTTTAAAATGTTTTTTTTTTTCCTATGTGGGACATGAAGAAAAGTAGGGGAGAAGAGCCAGGATAGTGGAATTTCCTGTAGATATTACTTATCAAGTGATGTATTTAAAATCATTCCAGTAGAAATCCTATCAGCACCTACAGGCAAGACTAAGGCACTGCAGAATTTCCCAAACTAAAGTTAACAGGTAACAAGCGGTCTCTAAACCCCAAAGTTTGTGTTTCTCTGGTTAAATAAAAGCAGAAAATCAGTGCTAGAGGGAATGACAGCCTCCCCAAGAGCCTCCTCATGGGTAAGGCCAATGCTAGGAGATCACCAACCTGGTTGGGCGTATGGATCACATCAAACTCCTTCACCAACTGCAAGGAAAGAAACAAAAGTCAACAGAAAATAAGCTACAGAAAATTTTATCTACTTTATGGCAGCATTCTAAGCAAAACAGAGCAAGCTCTACCCCTGCTGAATTTCAATTTAATTTCCATCTCTTAACATTATCTTATGGTAGTATCAGGAGAGTTTTCTTATTAATAAGACCAGAACTTGAAGTGATTCTGTGTGAAACAGAACAGGAAAGTCAGAGCCAAAAAAGGAGCAGGTCTGGTTGATGTGGAGAAAGCCACACCACAGACTGAGCACATTTTCCAGCCAACAATTTGATTTGGTTCCTTTAAGCAAAGCAACTGACCCAAATTAAATCAAATCTTCACTGTAGCTATGCTAAAATACTCCAGTTTTCTATGTTCTCCCCCCAGTTCCACTCAATACTTTTCCTGAGTATTTTCCTTAGGGTTTAAGACTAGAGAAGGAAAGAATTTACTGCAAATTAGGCACAAAACCCGCACAAAACAGCAAGAGTTTTATTATCACAAGAAAATTCCTCAATTTCAAGATGCCATGAGCTGTAAAACCAGTCTTTCACCCCCAGTGGGTCTCAATTACAGACACAGCACCCTGAGTGTGGCTGAAAACAAACCCCTCCTACTCTCCTGGCACAGACAGAACCTCCATTCCTTCACATCTGGACAGACCCAGGAGTCAATTTTCTGGTTTAGATCCAAATATGGACACTTTTTTTAAACCAAGCTACTCCCCTCCTCCCTCACTCTGTGTTTAGTGAGAACATCATGAAAACATTTATCTCTTTGTCCTAACAATAAGAGCTTCAAGTACATTTTAAGAGATGCTTCAAGTGGTTTTCAAACTTGGTGTTGTCAAAGAGAAATGAGAAAGATGCCATGAATTACCTTTATGAGAACTGCAAAAACAACTGAAAGCAAAGCCTCAGGCTCACCTTGTCAGTTCTGCCTCCACGGCTGGCCCTGCCACCACGTCCTCGGCCACCTCGTCCCCCTCTGCCCCCACGCCCGGGGCGGCCAAGGTCTCCAAAGTTGATCTCCAGCTGGGACGTGATGTCGTTGGCAGGTTTGCGGAAGTGATGATCCATCACCGAGTCCTCAGCATGAGCCTGAAACAAGTGGGTTTTGTTTCCATCAGTAAGGAACAAAAAATTCAACTGGAAGTCAAGAGAAGTGATTTTGCCCCTCTACTGGGCTCCGGTGAGAACCCAACTGGAGTTACTGTGTCCAGTTCTGGAGCCCTCAACATAAGGAAGACATTGAGCTTTTGAAGCAGGTCCAGAGGAGGCCACCAAGATGATGAGAGAACTAGAGCACCTCCCTCCTGAGGGGAGGATAAAGGAGTTGCGGTTATTGAGTATGGAGAAGAGAAGAATCAGGGGTGACCTCACAGTAGCTTCTCAATACCTGAAGGGGGCTACAGAAAGGCTGGGGAAGGACTTTTTAATAGGGTCCAGGATGGCAGGAGGAATGGATGCAAATTGAAAGAGCGGAGATTTAGGCTGGAGAGAAGGAAGAAGTTCTTTGCTGTGAGGGTGGTGAGACACTGAAGAGGCTGCCCAGAGAGACTGTGGATGCCCCCTCAATCCCTGGAGGTGTTTAAGAACCAGACATTAGAAAATCAATCTCACCAGTTACCATGAAAAACAGGACTTTCCACCACCACCTCTGCCACCACACAAAGTCCTCTTGTGTCCAGTTGGTTCTCAGATTAAAGCCAGAGCCTCCAGGAGCAGGGCACACAACAAAGTTACCTAACACCATAAACCTTACAATTCAGCACATTTATGTACTTCAAGTTCAAACTGAACACCAAAAAACCCAAGTGCTCTCCCAAAAATTATTTTTCCTACTTGCACAAATTATTTTTTCAGAGTTTTACATCAGGTTCGGGCACTTCAGATGATACTGACCCCACGGCATCAGCCCAAGGGGTTATCTAGTTCACACTCTCTTACAAGGTCCAACCACCACCTTTTAGGAATACAAAAAAACACACGATGCTTCCTCTTTCCTCTAGGTCCTTAATTTCTGGCAGAGTAATTTTCACTTTGCTTGGTCTTTTCTACAGAAGGGGCCACATACAAGCTTAAGAAGACCAATTATAACTTACTTTTCTGGAGGTGTAATTACCCAGTATGCTGACTTTCAAAGGCACCATCTTGCACAATTAAACTCTAGGCTCAGTCTTTAATTAGTTTGAGGATCCTTCGTTAGGCAGGCAGAGAGCTCTGCAGGCTGGATGCTGCTCTTGGGGAATCCTCAGACAGCCACAAGAGCCTAGAGCTCTAACAAACCCACTCTCCCCCTCATTTAATTAGTTGTGCTGAGCTCTGTGCTTGGTCCTGCACTGGAGGACACTGCAATTTCTTATAGTCAGAGTTGGAAAGCCCCTTCCAAGGCCACCCAGTGCCCATCCAGGAAACACAAGAGGAGCAAAGGAAGAAAACAGAAGGAAGCAATGAGACCCAACCATAAACAGGAACAAAGGGTAACAAGGTCACAGCAACTCGCCTGATACAGAGGTGAGTATGCACCATGAAGGAGCCAAAGGATGATATCAAACAGCTCTGGAAGAAGGAGCAAAGGATGGACCAGACAAGAGAAACCTCAGACCAAGAGAGAAAGGAAGTTTAACACAAGAGGCTGGAAACTCTTGGCAGAGAGCAGACAAACTGCTGGTCTCCACAAGGCAGGCAAGAAGGTGAGATGGTTCTAATTACCGCTAATGAGAAAAGGATTTCACCACAGCATTGGTTCAAGAGTCGTTGCACCATGTTTTGAGGAGATGAACTAATATTTTCCAAAACATACTTCTCACTCTGCCATTGCAACCTGCCCAGAGAGGTGGTGGAGGCCCCATAAATACCTGGAGACATCCAAGGCCAGGCTTGATGAGGCTCTGAGCAACCTCATCTAGTGCAGGATGTCCCTGTCATTGCCAGGGGGGGCACTGGGTGCCCTTGGAAGGGCCCTCCCAACTCTGTGATTCTATAACCTAAGTGATGGGATTAGCAAGAAAGCTCAAACACATGGCAATAGGAACTGATCTACCAGCACATCAGTCTTCCCAGGAGACTTGTCAAAACAAATTCTAAGGTCTCTCCAAAACATAACCCTAACCCAAATTTTGCTCAGCTGCACCAGCAGAACTTACATAAGATTCATGGCACTAAACCAGCTGTAGAGAAGAGAATCTCTATTTTATGGCATAATCCGGTTTCCTGGAAAGAGTCTCATTAGCCCAGGGTTGCAAACATATATGGATTTCAGCATGAACCAGCAAGGACCTGAGACAGCATTAAAAGAGCATTTTATACAAAGTATCACTTGTAGTAACTCCCAGCAAATGTGAGAAATAAGAAAAGCCTCAGACAGGGTCAAGCACATCTCTGGGTGAAAAGCACAAGGAGGTGGAGAGCTCTTGCTACAAGACTCAGGCAGACGGACAGCACTAGATCCTAAAGTCCCATCTTCCCCCAGACTCCTAGGACACTCTCCCAGTAAGCAAACAAGCTCCAAGAACGAGTGTGGACATTATAATGCTTCAACACAAACTTCTAAGAAAACCTATCAGTGCACGCAATTTTTCAGCCATAAGAGTCAAAGATTTGGGGCCAAACCCCAGAATTTACCTATAAATCGCATCATTTTCACACATCAGCTCCCTTCTTATCAATAAGAATTACACAGATCTCTCATCAAGCTTCGTTTCATGACTCAGAAGTATGTCCAAGATGACAACCACCTAAAGAACAGTAGGTTTTGTTCGTAATTTCCACTTTTCACCTTCTAAGCTTTCCCAAGGCCTCCATCACAGAGCTGTTCTGCTGTAGAGCTTGGCCAAAAAAACCCATGTTGTACCTAAGGCAGCAATGAGCAAGTGGAAGGGGCAGAGACACCTGCTGGACACACAATAAAAGCAACCCAAAAGCCTCCACAGCTAAAGGCAGATTTGTCAGCACCTCATGTTCTTGACTTGTACAGCCAGGACCTGTCACCTCCTCAACTGATGAGTTAAAAACATGCCACTCACCTCAACACAACAGAGAGAGTTAGATCAGTTCTTCCAGAAGAGTAACTTGATTACTTTTTCATTAGTTTTTCTTGGGTTTTTCTGAGTTAACTACTGATTCATTTTTCAAAGGGAAAATAAAATACAGCACGGATTTTTCTAGATTTTCTATTTGCCAGAGCTGGGCTGAGGGTGGGACTGGGTGATCTGAAAAGTCCCTACCAAAATGGGGAACTTTATGATTATAGATTACTTAGAACCACCACCTTACCATATAATCATACACATAAGTATCATTAAAAATGACTGATTAAATGTCAAATAACTCTGCTGTGGAGAGGCTGGGGGTACATCCAACCACCTTGTAAGTTTAGTAAATCCTCGTGAAGTCCATAAATATTTGTCTTTAATATATAGCAATATTAAGTTTAACTTAATTTCCCTTTTCCACGCAAGTCAAAAAAGGTCATGAAGACGATGAGAGGGCTGGAGCACCTCCCTTCTGAGGACAAGATGAAGGAGTTGAGGTTGTTCAGCATGGAGAAGGGAAGGCTCAGGAGGGACCTCAATACCTGAAGGGGGCTATAGAAAGGTTGGTGTAGGACTTCTTAATAGGGTCCAGGATGGCAGGACTAGGAAGAATGGATGCAAATTTGGGCTGGATATAAGAAGAAAGTTCTTTTGCTGTAAGGGTGGCAAGACACTGGAAGAGGTTGCCCAGAGAGGTTGTGGATGCCCCCTCAATCCCTGGAGGTGTTTAAGGCCAGGCTGGATGAGGTACTGAGCAACTTGGTGTAGTGGGAGGTGTCCCTGCCCATGGCAAGGGGGTTGGAACTAGATGATCTTTAAGGTCCCTTCCAACCCAAGTCATTCTATGATTGAAACACAGAGTAGCTGAAGGTAAATAAAAAGATGGGCAATTTAAAGCACCCAAACAGCCTGCACAAGAAGAAAACAGCCTGACTGCAACCAGGTCACACCCACTGTGAGTTCAGACAGATCAGAAATGGAGTCTCCATTGAGAAGCACCAACTGGAGCTTCCACAGCTCTGGTGAAAGAATTGACAAGGTGTGAAATAGCACAAGTCCCTTCCAGAAGGGCAAACAGAGCATTACACACCATCTACTTAGTTCAAAGGGAGTCAAATCATCTGATATACAAGTTGCAGGCCACCCACAGCCTGAAGCGACCACTTAAAATACTAGAGAGTGTTAAAAGCAAAGATTAATGCAAGGCCTGTAATAGAAAGCAGAGTAATTAAAACTCTGCGGTGACTGAAATACTTTAAAATTAGCTGTTTCACAAGCAGAAGCAATTCCACAGCAACCACGTTGAATATCACTGAAGCACACATCTGTATTTCACCTGGTTTCTCAAAAGGTGTGAGAGCATTCTCTGTATGATAATAGAAAATAAGAAAGTATACAAGCTATAAAATCTGGGTGTTAAGGTATTTGAGGTGTGACTTTTCTTCACTCTCACACCATGCTGAGCCAGCACCCTATATCTGTGTGCTGCAGAAGACTTAAGAAGATGCTAAATAACTTCTTTTCTTTAAAAAGAAGCAAAGAAATACACATAACATTGACAAACCTTTACTGCCATGCTCAGCAAGAGACAGCCCTTCCAAAGTTAGAACCCAGATATAGCAGTGTTTCACTCTGGGCTCTAGATTGTATCAAAATCATAGAATCATAGAATGGTTTGGGTTGGAAGGGACCTTAAAGACCATTCAAGTTCCAACCCCCCTGCCATGGGCACTCCCACTAGACCAGGTTGCTCAATTCTTTATCCAGCCTGGCCTTAAGCACTTCAATTCATGAAGCTCTGGGGCAGAACGACCTCCAAATCCCTTGTGGTGAGATGCACCCTTATGTGCACCCCCTAAACCCCACTACAGCCTCACAGATAGACCTGATGGCTTGCCAGCGCTAATCATGTAAAAATGGCTAATTATGCACCAGTAGAACTCTACAGTTTCATGAAGAGAAGCTTAATTCTCACTTTATAAACTTCTAGCTACAGGTTAGGACCTCAAAGAATGGAGCTTCCACTTCAGTAATATAAAAACCCACCCCCCCATCTGGGTTCTGTCAAGAAGCAAAACCCCACTTTACCTCCTCACTCTTTGACTTGTGAAGAACAAATCCTTTTTTCCACTGCCCGTCAGCACCCTCATTGGGTTTGCGGATATTGAACTCCACCTTCGCACGATCCTTGCTCTGGATGGCTTTCCACTCGTCCAGGGTCATCTCCTTGGGACCTTCTTCCTTCACTTCCTCAACCTCATTTTCCCTGCAGCAAATCCAGGGATATTACCATCAGGATTCAACTTCTAGACACCACAAATGAACTGGCACTGGATTATGAAAAAGTGTTTAGCAGCGAAGAAGTGTGTAGAAAAAAACCCCTCATTTCCACCACTCAGATCAAATGAAATATCTTTTTTACCCAGAGAGCTGAAAAATCACATCCAAACTCCTTCAAGCAGGCAAATTGTCAGTTTTCAGTTTGTTTATGCAACAAAATCTCTGATTAATAGAAAAGTGGTAGCATGTATGTGCAGCAAAAATATCACCAAAGCCTAATCATGAAAATTTAGAAGTTATTTCCAAAGAATTTTTTTTTTTTCATTTTAAAATTGCCTTCCACTGTAGAATGCTTTGTCCCCTTTGCTGGATGTTTTTTATCTAGTTATGAGCACAGATGCTTTTGGATTTGGTGCTCAGTAGCTGCAGTGCCCAGACCCTAAGAGCATTAGAGCTGATTATCAATAACTAAATCTGAAAGTGACCTAAGAGCTTGCATGACACTCATGGAACAGTTTCAAGATAACAATTTTTAGCCGTGGAGTTTTTAAAGAGACAGTTTTCCAGCAGAAGTGTGGATAATTCCCTATCAACTAAAGAAAACACAACCTGAGTTTGAAGGAGGAATAAATACCAGAGTTTAAGGCAGATGGAAGCTCCCCCTGAAGCCACAACAGAGCAGTGAGAGGGGGGCACTCACTTGTTTTCCGAGTCAGCAGGTGGATGTTCCTCTCCCTCCGGCGTCTCTTCAGTCACAGCAGATTGATCCAATTCACTGCAAATACAGTACATTCCATTTTTTATTATAAGTTCATCCCAACTTAAAAGCTACACAAGGTCAACGGCTAAGTCCTAATGTGGATTTTCTCAAATCTTCTCACCTAGTTCCAAACCCCTTGCCTGCCATGAGCAGGGACACCTACCACTAGGACCAGGTTACTCAATGCCTCATCCAGCCTGGCCTTAAACACCTCCAGGGATTGAGTGGGAATCCAAAACCTCTCTGGAGAGCTATTTCACTAAGAATTGCTCTCTTTGCCTTTTAATTCTACACTTTCCACATCATTTCCTCCCACTCTCAGGTACCCATTCTGAGAGCCTCCTGCTGTAGCTCTACATAAAATGGATTTGGCCATTAAAAATATTATTTTCAACATAGTATTTCTTGGAAAAGCATGCTTAAGCTGATCAAAATAGTTAAGATTCAAGGATTGAATTTAAACATCATGATTTGATGTTCAGAAACCAGCAGAAGACACCCAAACACCCCCAAAATTCTGCCTTCAATAGTAAAATAATCTCTCCCACTGAAGGAATCTCAGATTTTTCTCTAAAGACTGCTTTCATGGTGTAGCAAAAAGTCAGCCAAAATAAAATCAAATTAAGAAAAAGGCAGCTGAAACTTTATATCTCACAAGTTGTACAGAATATAATTAACATACTGCTAATTTGAGCTGCCTGAGCAGTGAAAGATGACTCACGTTAGCTCGTCTTTGACTGTCCCCCAGTTGTGAGAACCGCTGCCACCACGCTTGTCCTCGTGCTTGAGGCCGCTGAAATGTGAATGTGAAACAGAACTAACAAAACTGAGTTAACATTATAGTGCCCAGAGAACAGAGATTCAAAAGAACATTTTGAATAAAAGTCTTAAATAAGGATTTTTTTTTTTTTTTAAAAAAAAGAAAGGTAAAAAAATTGCTTTTCAAAATGGTAGAAACACTCACGATCTATCACTGCCGCTGTGTCTGTCGAATTCACGTTTGCCACGAGAGTCAAAGCCATCTCCTCTGCCCATGCCACGTCCGCGCCCACGGCCACGGCCCAGCCCTCCACGGCCACGCATGGGTCGGTCAATGATGGGTCTAGCAGAGAACAGTCACATTTCAGCCTCTCACCTCATCCACAGAGTGGTTTTTTTCCAGGTTTTTCTCTTAAAGAGGATTTTCATAGAACCAAGGATTTCCAACTACCCTTCACACCTGCCTCCCAAAGGAAAGCATCTGCCTGCACTTGCTTTTGGTTATGTTTAATGAAGAACATTGCGCTTTGGCAAAGCATCTTTCCATAGTCTCTTGCACTTTGCTATTAATCCTTGGAATCAAGGATGAAACCTCCAAATCACAGGTGGGTCCCAGGACAGTCACAGTTTCTAACGGAAGCCTCAGAGGTCCCACAGAAAAAGAATTATAGAATGGTTTGGGTTGGACCTTTGAGATTATCTAGTTCCAACCCCCCTGCCATGGTCAGGGAAACCTCCCACTACTCCAGGTNCTGAAGGAATCTCAGATTTTTCTCTAAAGACTGCTTTCATGGTGTAGCAAAAAGTCAGCCAAAATAAAATCAAATTAAGAAAAAGGCAGCTGAAACTTTATATCTCACAAGTTGTACAGAATATAATTAACATACTGCTAATTTGAGCTGCCTGAGCAGTGAAAGATGACTCACGTTAGCTCGTCTTTGACTGTCCCCCAGTTGTGAGAACCGCTGCCACCACGCTTGTCCTCGTGCTTGAGGCCGCTGAAATGTGAATGTGAAACAGAACTAACAAAACTGAGTTAACATTATAGTGCCCAGAGAACAGAGATTCAAAAGAACATTTTGAATAAAAGTCTTAAATAAGGATTTTTTTTTTTTTTTAAAAAAAAGAAAGGTAAAAAAATTGCTTTTCAAAATGGTAGAAACACTCACGATCTATCACTGCCGCTGTGTCTGTCGAATTCACGTTTGCCACGAGAGTCAAAGCCATCTCCTCTGCCCATGCCACGTCCGCGCCCACGGCCACGGCCCAGCCCTCCACGGCCACGCATGGGTCGGTCAATGATGGGTCTAGCAGAGAACAGTCACATTTCAGCCTCTCACCTCATCCACAGAGTGGTTTTTTTCCAGGTTTTTCTCTTAAAGAGGATTTTCATAGAACCAAGGATTTCCAACTACCCTTCACACCTGCCTCCCAAAGGAAAGCATCTGCCTGCACTTGCTTTTGGTTATGTTTAATGAAGAACATTGCGCTTTGGCAAAGCATCTTTCCATAGTCTCTTGCACTTTGCTATTAATCCTTGGAATCAAGGATGAAACCTCCAAATCACAGGTGGGTCCCAGGACAGTCACAGTTTCTAACGGAAGCCTCAGAGGTCCCACAGAAAAAGAATTATAGAATGGTTTGGGTTGGACCTTTGAGATTATCTAGTTCCAACCCCCCTGCCATGGTCAGGGAAACCTCCCACTACTCCAGGTTGCTCAGTGGCTCATTCAGCCTGGCCTTAAACACCTCCAGGGATTGAGGGGGCATCCACAACCTCTCTGGATAACCTCTTCCAGTGTCTCACCATCCTCACAGCCTGCTCTCCAGTCCTCAATAATTACTCTTTGTAGTGATGTCGAGGCACTAATTTCAATGCCAAATTATTACACTGAAAAAGACCAACAAATATAATGCCTGCATTTATCTCATGAGGACAGGCTGAGAGAGCAG
Source organism: Turnix velox (assembly GCA_013400935.1). Lineage (NCBI taxonomy): Eukaryota > Metazoa > Chordata > Aves > Charadriiformes > Turnicidae > Turnix > Turnix velox. The sequence goes on along the minus strand of VZTY01029756.1, from coordinate 3,888 downwards.
AGGCTGCTGAGGCTTGAGGAGAGAAAGCTCCAGGAGACCTCCCAGTGGCTTCCCAGTGCCTGAAGAGGCTCCAGGAAAGCTGGGGAGGGGGTGTTAGACAGGGCATGGAGACACAGGATGAGGGGCAGTTGTTTGTAACTAGAGAAGGGCAGGGTTAGATGAGACATGAGGATGAAGTTCTTCCACAAGAGGGAGGTGAGGCACTGGCCCAGGTTGCCCAGAGAGGTGGTGGAGACTCCATCAATGCCTGAAGACACCCCAGGCCAGGTTTGCCGAGGCTCTGAGCAACCTCATCTAGTGCAGGATGTCCCCGTCACTGCAGGGGGTGGCACTGGAAGGGTTTGGCAGGTCCCCTCCAATCCTACGATTCTGAATTATGGAGCAGGAATGATCCAATGTGACCATTCCCATCAGTTTAGCTGAAAACAAGGTTTAAATTAGTAAGGCAGCTACCATGTCCCTCAGTCCATACGAGGTACCTCAGAAAGGGACTCAGGGATAACCATTTAATTGTCAACTGAACCATTACATTGTTGATCCAAGTGGGTTTTATCTTTTATTGAAGCCCAATTTAACAGGAAAAGGTAGGACAGCCCCTTTTTATCCAAACTAGAAGAGCCAAAATTCTTACTTGTCAACAGAAAACTCTCCTCCTTCACCCTTCTCCTCAGCAGGTTTGTCGAAGCGGCGCTCACGGGGAGGTCTTCTCTCAGGTCTCCTGTCGATGGGTTTGCCCTCCCCTTGCTGCTGCTGCTGCTGCTGGTCGGGCCTCCTGCCGATACGCCTTATCCCTGAAATTTGGGCAAAACACATCAACAGCTGTGGGGCTGCTCCAGGAGAGATACCCACGCTCAGCAACCCCAAACTGCCCTCAAGTTGAGCTGCAGCTCAAGATTCTCCTTCTAGCTATGTGTCCAGGCCACCTGAGAAACGTTCTGTGTGACTAGATCATCTGAGAAACGATGTTCTTACTAAAAAGCCAGTAGAGAGTTTGACTGCTCTAACACTTTCACCCAGTGTTTCAACCAAAACATACCTACAACATTCAAGGAAAACAAAACTCACAACACATCAGTCACTTGGGTTAAAATAGCATGGCCACCTGTCAAAGAAGGCTCAAACTAAGTGAGAGGATTGATTTTTTTTACTTCTCCATACAAATGGTGCTTTTTGGGTAAAATGAGTGGGTTTTGTTTTGAAAGTTTTGGTCAAACTTTCACTTCGACCAACACCAATGAAGTCAACACCATCATGCTGGACCCTCTACAGTCACCCTGCTTCATCCCACCCACCAGGCTCTTCTTGGGAAGACTATCTGGCCAGCAGCATGAGACAGGACAGGGTCACATTCAGCCCAGAAGAGCAGGGACCAGTCTGTGACTAAACAATATATTTATCCACACTAGTTCTCCCAGTCCAAAATATAAAGACTCACTCCATTCTACACTTAAAATAGCTAAAGAATACACTGAGCCCCTCAAGTGGTTGGCTTTCCTCCTCCCTCTCCATGCCTTCTCAAAGCTGGTTTAAATACTAACTCCACATAGGCATTATATTCTCCACTAAGACCTGTAAGTTCTTAAAATGGAGCTTTTCCATGCCTCTAAGTGGCCCATTTTCTCCTCCTTAGAAAGGCCTGTCCAAACCCACTGCTCCTTTATTATCCCATTTTCTTGCCAAAACATCCAAGGTAAAAACACCATCGGCTTAAGAAAATGTGAATTTTTCAATTAAAAGCTGTTAAGCGTTATTTAAAAAAAAAAAAAAGGCAGCACTAAGTTCCTGCCTAACGAGCAACGAATGTCATATTTGGGTGGGGCCAAAGAAGCTCCAGTTGCAATGTTATCCAAGCCAACACACCCAGATGAACAACGTCCTCCTCACCTCACAGGCTGTGTTTAAGGTGGGCTTCAGTGAATAATCCTCCACCCCGAGGAAACTTGGAAGTTAAAGTTGCTCACATTCACTTAAAAAAGGGCTCTCAAACCAAAGGAGGACCTTTTAAGAGGTAAATCTCAGGGAGGAAAGCAAACAGGTCAACATGACAGAGGTATGCTGCACAACTGGAATGAATAATCCACAGCTCTGCCATTCCCAGCTCAGAAAAAGCAGGTTCCTGGCAAAGCCAGACCAAAAATATACTCGATTTCATTTTTTCTTAAGTACCACAAAGCTTTGAGCTGGTAATTAACTAATTAAATAACCTGCACTTCATACAGTAGAGAAGTTTTAAACAACACATTTACAGTATGGACAAACCCTGTCCTACCGTGGCACCAAATGCTTTTTTTAAAACATCACAACCTCTCCTGCCATGACCAAAGACTCTCAGGTTGACCTCAGGAGGGGACCATGTCACAGCTCTGCCTCTGACTAATATTTCCAGAGGATGCTGGCTCAACAAATTGCCACCTGGGGCAAATTATGTTTTTCCTTGGGAGGAATGCAGTAATCTTAAGTGTTAAAAGTCAAAAATATCCGTAAGGCAAATTATCTTGTAATGTAAGGCAGTTTCTAATGCCTGCTCCTCGCAAGGTGCTTCCAAGCAATATTTGAGGCACCTGCTTTCTAAAACAACTGTTATACTGAAAATTTTTTTTTTAAGCATAAAAGGCGGTAGAAAATCACTCTACACTGAAGCGTGAAGATGCTTCCAGGCAGTGCCATGCTCTTAGAGTCATAGAATGGTCTGGGTTGGAAGGGACCCTCAAGATCATCTAGTTCCAACTCGCCTGCCACAGGGAGGGACACCTCCATCAGGCTGCTCAGTGCCTCATCCAGCCTGGCCTTAAACACCTCCAGGGATTGAGGGGGCATCCACAACTGCTATGGGCAACCTGAGTCTCACCACCTTCACAGGAAAGAACTTCTTCCTTATCTCCAACTTCTTTCTTTGATCTTCTTCAAAGGTGGCTCAGAGTTAACATGCATTTAGCAAGTTCCTCCCTTGCCATCAGCTGCTGTGGCCACACTTTGGTAGTCTCTCCAGGATACCAATTTCATCAGTTTGAGGTGCACAAACCCAACCGCGTCCTACTCACCCCACCGGCTTATACTCTCCTTTCTTCCCTTTTCAACCAAGTCACACGTGTCTCATGGCTTTGCACAAACCAGGACGAAAAGTCACACAGGTCATGATTTAAACACGTATGCGACTGATTCCCTTCCGAGGTTTGGAAGAGACCTTGAAGATCATGAGTCTCCTTCTCTGGAGACATTCTAACCCCACCTGGACGCCTACCTGTGGGACCTGATCTGGGCGTTCCAGCTCCAGGGTGGGACTAGATGATCTCTTGAGGTCCCTTCCAATCCCTGACCTTCTGGGATTCTCTTTGGGGATGGTTTCTGTGGGGTCTCCTTCTCTGGAGACATTCAAACCCCACTTGGACACCGTCCTGTGTGTCCTGGTCTGGGTGCTCCTCCTCTGGTAGAGAGATTGGACTGGATGATCTTTTGAGGTCCTCTCCAACCCCCGATATTCTGTGGTTCTATGATCAGATCTTGAAGATCATCTTGCCCCCCTTGCCCTAGGGGTCTGAGGGGCAGCAGGAGACAACTGCATTCCGAGGGGGCATCACAGCATCGGCTCAGAGAATGGTTTGGGTTGGGAGGGACCTTAAAGACCATCTGATCCCCCCCAGACCCGGGCAGGGACCTCCCACCAGCCCAACTCGCTCCAAGCCCCGTCCAGCTTGTCTTTGATCCCTTCCAGGACTGGGGCAGCCACAGCTTCTCTGGGCAGCCTGGGCCAGGGGCTCAGCCCTGTTCGCTCCAAAAGCATCCCGTGGAAAGCCCCGGGACACCCATCAGAGCCACCCCCACAACCGGCTGCAGCGAAGGCCGGGTGTCCGCCATCTCCCCTTGGGTCCCCGCCGTGTCCCGGACCCC
>VZTY01029752.1:0-38886 GCA_013400935.1 Turnix velox | reverse complement strand
TGATAAGCTACTGTAAGGTCCCCCCTGAGCCTTCTCTTCTCCTGGTGAAAAACAAACATGACCAAGCAAAGAGCTGCAGTCTCACAGCAAGGCAGGAGTTACCTACTGGCTCAGTGATTTTCTGCATCCACACACAGATGTTCTCTGCCCCTCTACTCTGCTCCTGTGAGACCTTACTTGGAGTACTGTGTCCATCTCTGATGCCCTCAGCCCAAGGACATGGACCTGGTGGAGAGGGTCCAGAGGAGACTAAGAGAATGATCAGGCTGAGAGAGTTTGGGCTGTTGATCTTGGTGAAGACTGAGGAGAGACCTTCTAGATGCATCCATGTACCTACAAGAGGCTATAGAAAAGCAGGGCAAAGACTGTTTGCAAGGATATGGAGTGACAAGACAAGGGGCAGTGGCTTTAAAGTAGAGCAGGACATGGATAGATGAGACATAAGGAGCAAGTTCTTCCCTATGAGGGTGGTGAGACACTGGCCCAGGCTGTCCAAAGAGATGGTGGAGGCTCCATCCCTGGAGACATTCAAGGACAGACCTGCTGAAGCTCTGAGCAACCTGATCTAGTGCAGGATGTCCCTGCTCACTGCAGGGGTTGGAACAGATGGCCTTTGAAGGTCCCTGCCAACTCTATAATTCCATGATTAAGAGCATTCCTGCTTGAGATGTTATTTTGGATAAACACATCTGACCAGGTTACAGCATGTAACCTCCCAACATCCAGGACCCCTAGTATGAAACTCCAAAGGAATCAAACTAGTAATAGAACAGCCCTAAAACTTAGCTGTGTGCATAACTATCTGATTTCTCTGTGAAATAAACCAACAAGCTGCCCTCTTCTAAACACCTTACCTGTTTTAGAAAAGACAAGTTGGGAGAGGTGCTGTGCAAGGGACTGAAGGGCTGAAGGACCTCCAAGACAATCCACGTCTGACACTAATAAAATGCTTTGGAGACACGTTAGAGCTCTACACTGCACCACGTTCAGCCTGAAAGAAACAAACAAAAAATCTTTTACCAGATCTCTTTAAAAAAAAACAGATGTCAAAATGCAAAGAAGGATCTTGAATTAAATAATGCTGTGACATGGTGTGGAGTTCACACCAACATTTGTAGCTCTTTATTCAAAAATTGGGTATCAGATCTGCCACGGTTCAGATCTTAAAAGTAACCCCAAGATGGACAAGGCTAAAACAACTGAATAGACATGAAAAACAGTAAAAGAGAGAATGAAATTCCTACTTTTTAATTAATGGTTTCCAAGACGAATTGTGCATACAGATGTCTAGAGCAACACTGTTCGGAAAAGCAGTTTTTTCAAGAATCTGAGGAGGGGAAAAAGAAAAGTTTAGCAATGTGGCTTTTTTGTTTTAAAACAAAAATGTGTGTTTGGGGGAAGGGCTGAAATTTGAGCTTGACATCAAACAGATAATTCAAATTATATATTTCAAAGCTTTCCAGGTACCAAGTGTCTCATCTGCTAAAAATCTTCCTCAGCCACTCAGACAGTGCAATTATACACTGGGTTAAGCACAGCATATTTAAGTATCCAACTGTACTGAACCAAAGATGATTTTCTAGGTCTCTGCTACTCTTTGTTATTTAAATCACTACAGAATTTCCAGGTAGCTGCAGGTCCAAAAACTCTATTAAGTATGAAAAGGCTTGAGTGTTTTCATCTCCCACCTCATGTTTTGAGTCACAATTGTACCACGCTGTGGAACTACCATTAATAACTGATCCAAGCAATGAGTTTCATCTTTTCAGCCCCACATAAGAATGAGAAAAACAGCTCTGAAACAAGAGGATTTGAATCCTTGCCACTGTCACTCACTGTACTTCCATCCAACACTGCATATACAACAGGGAGAAGCAGCAACTCACACTTTTTCAGTGCTGCCTGTTGCTATTCACACCCATTGCTTTCACCTCACTTTGCTGACACAGAAATCTGATGGTCACACTTCTGCACAAAGTCTCTTTTCTTTCTGCAGGTAATCTTTGTCATGTTCTAACTGAGGATCTTTAATTTTGCTTTAACAAAAGATATATAGGGGAAAAAAAAACAAAACAAAACTAAAAGCACCAGATTTCTGAAACACAATAACCTTCTATTCCTCCTTACTTGAAGAAATCACTTAGGGCATGGCAGCTCATGTGATGAGCCTCCACCTCTAGGTCAAAAAAACCAAAGCTAAATGGATTTTTTTAAAATATTCCTTTTCTCCAGATGGAGTGGGAGAATTTGTTTGCCTCGTCTGCTCTATAAATCAGGCACAAGGGGGAGAGTGTACCACGTGCTGGAAATGAAATAAAAGACAGTACCTTCTTTGGAATGAGGTTGTTGAGAAATGCAGAGTTAACCTCATCAGAAAGGCACAGGGGTGACATTAGCAGCCCACTCCCCTCATTATAGGAGTTTTCCATAAACAAGTCACTTTCATCACTGCTGGAGAGCTCTTCCCATTCGCCATCAGATGGATCTGAGAACAGAAGACAGGCTTGTAAATGTCACAGCACTCATGCAAGAGGTATCCTGCTTCTCAATTATACTTGGCTCCAGCTCTTGCTTTAGGAGTTTTTACGTCCTCGTGCCACACAAACCAAATGCCATTAAATTGCAGAGCTCAATGTGATGCTGCTTCTGCTTATATTGTTTTAATTTTTAAAAGTATTTGGTTCATATTCACTCAGGCAACAAATATTCTTATGAGAGAGGTTTTTCATATACAGGTACTTGGCTCTGCTTCACCAAAGATGCCTAAAATGGTATGGAAGCATAATTTCATAAAATGTTTGTGGTAGATTGAAAGCATAGAAACACAGCAAGTGAACTTAACTTGTTCACTGACTGCAGTTAGTTTAAAGCAACTGTTTCCCCTGGCAATAGTGAAGCTACAGAGAGATGTCCTCTAACTTGGACACAAACTGGGCAGGATGAAGAAGTTATTACAAAATCAGTTGAAAGGAGGCAGTGGCAGGAAAACAAGCTTTGGCCAAGATCACCTCTGTTAGCAATATATTTTAAATAAGTTTCCTAACTTTACAGCTATAAACCTGAAGAAGGTTCATACACTTGATGTACTCAGGCAGGCATGGCATGAGGGGCTGAGGCAGCATCTCCACCAGGCACAGTGACCCATCTGCCCATGGCTTGAGGCAGACTCAGCCTAAAAAGCACAAGCTGAGTCCATCAGTTCCATCAGTTCCACTCAAACTCATCTCTCCGCCTGCCTCCACAGGGTTTACATCAGTTTATCAGAACCTAGTTACATTTTAACTGGTGTGACACCAGTGTTACACAAGCCTGCAGTCTACAGGTTGGACTGATCCTCCTCACTAAGGGGTGAAAGCTCTGCTTGTGTACATAGGTCAGGGCATTTAACCACCCTCACCCAAAAAATCCAACATTCAACCCCAAGTAATTTTGTCTGACAGCACAGATTCACCTGAAATCCAGGTACCGTGCTAAGTGCAGCAGCAGCCACACACTTCTCCTGTGCCAAAAGCTATGTTCAAATAAAGCAAGAAAGGTCCAAACAAATGCCAGCAGCTTAAGAGCTTATTTGGTGGTGATGACTGTTGTTTATCAGAGCCAAGTAACTCATCAGGCGATGTCAGCTTGATCATACGAGCATCTTCTTTTGCTTGTAGCAACAGTCAATTAATTCTACAGCTGCAACGTGCTTGTGTCAACAGCCTTTGTGTGAGGAAACACTTCTTTTATGCTTTACCACCCCACAGCAGCAAGAAGCACAAAAACAAAGCAGAAATCTCCCTTTCAGCCAGCCTCTTGCCTCTTCTAAAAAAATCACAAAGCAAAGCAAATAAAATTTTTGAAAATTAAATGAGAACTATCCAAACTGACTGTGCAATACAGCAACAGCAAAGACAGCTGTGATCCTGTGTTCCCAGTGAGCAGACAGGACAGAGCATGTACAACTACAATCAGGCTCCTTGTGCTGTTCTTGGAAACACAGAAGCATTTGCAGAGGCAATCCCATCCTAATTAGCACCACTACCCTATGAACTGCAGGCTGGACAGGAATGCTGAGTTTCCTGCCTACTTTCCCATGATCCTGATAAGAGGAGAGGATTCTGCTGCTTCCCAACACGTTCTGGTGTTCAGCAAAATACATCCCTTGCCAGCCTGGTTCTCTTCCTCATTTCTGTGGCAAGCTGAGTGTTTCTATGAGCTCAGCATAATGGCTAAAGCTATTTTAGTCCTCAAATAACCCAAAAATTCAATTAACAGCTGCCTCTGGATTCCTTTTAATTTCTACAAACAATGTATCTGCCTGCCCCTGGATGTAGTGAAATACAACACCAGCAACCTGACATTACGTTGAGTGAACGGCAGAATACACAGCTCAGCCACAAGAGATTTTTCCAATTAAAGGGGGAGAGCTTATGAATTGCAGCTCATTAGATGAGAAATGCAGTTATGAAAGGAGTTTCACATTGCTAGGTGCAGAATTTCCTTGCACTGTAAGAGGCAAAGAAAAAATTTAAAAAAAATCACTATTGGGAATATCTGGGTATTACTGTGGATTTTATTAGAACCTGAAAGATTCAGTTGGAAAGTTATCTCCCACATAACTACTTTTGCATCAGGCTCTCAAATTGTGCTAGCAATTACAATTTTTAAGGCTTTGGAGGAGTTTTGGGGAGTTTGGGGGAATTGCTTGTTCATTTTAGACAGAATTTGAGAATCACTTCTTTATCCACCTGAAGATTTGGAGAAAAGAAATCAAAGCTGATTCTCCAGAGTTCACAGAAGATACAGAATATCCATTTCCCACATCCCCCAGAGTAACAGCCTGTCTTTCTCCTCCAAAAACATGGAGGAAAGACTCAAAAAGGTGGAATTATGAACAGTCAAAATTTGCATTCACGTGTAAAAGATGTCTCTCCTTCTTTTGGCTTCTTGTAGTATCAAAACTAAATCAAAACTAAATTATTTTATCTGCTTTTAAAAAAAATGAATGCCCTAGTCCTCTAACAGAACTCAAGGCCCTAAAGCATCAGCTGAGCATCAGACCACACTCAAAGCAAACAACAAATCCGCTGTAATACTTTATAGGAAGAATCTTCTCAGCACAAGTGCTTTTATATTTGTTCTTAAACACTGGCACATGCAGCATCATGCACAAAATGCTTTAAGTGATAGAAATTATTTAAATGGAGAAAAACCCACTAAAATTCATAATGGAAAGTTCAGTCCTCCAGCTAAAGATACTGGGGAGAAATCTTCTATTTGCATTCAGCTTTAAAAGCTAATATTACCAAGCAGCAAACTCAACACAACCTATCCCAGGGACAAAATGCATCACAACACTTGCAGTGGAAGAAATTCCCACCAACCTTCATTGCAGCACATATTAACAATGATTTCCAGAGCAGTCTGCTGAGCTGTCAGTAAAGCTGTCACTTCTTTCAGTTCCCACTTATCAGACTGAAAAAAAGAACAAATTCACCCAAATTAATTTTGTAAAACAGCATTTCGGTGCAATTTAAAGCTCCTGGGCAATCAGTGGAAAACACAATCTATTTCAGGTTCTCATCCTCCCCACTAAAAAAATAAAGAGGGAAAAAAAGTTATCTTTCTGCTGGATGTTTCTGAACAAATGATACTTCTAAGAAACACAAACTGCACTAGGGTTGTAACAGAAAAGGTAACCTAACATTATTTAAAGCCCTAACAGAAACATTTCTGTTATTCACTCCATGTACATACTAGCAAATGCATTTGTTAATCACTGTCATCTCTACCCATGACTGAAGGGTCACAACCATTAAAAGTATCACTTGTTTCACACAGAGTTCCAGGAGTGGCTCCAGCAGTAGCTCCAGGTACAAGCATCATCCAATCATAGGTTTGGAAGGGATCTTCAAAAGCCATTTAGTCCAAACCCCTGCAGTGATAGGGACATCCTACACTAGATCAGGTTGCTCAGAGCTTCAGCAAGCCTGGCCCTGAATGTCTCCAGGGATGGGGCCTCCACCACCTCTCTGAGCAACCTGGCCAGTGTCTCACAATCCTCATGGTGAAAACTCAACTTCCTATAGATTCCACTGAAGGAAAATGATGGAAATGTGCTTTCCTGACATGCTGCTTTGGAACAAGCTGTGCTCAAATTCTCCCTACTCATCTTTCAGGATTCAGCTAAAATAGTCAATCTAATTGGGAGTTTAGATTAGGAACACTCATTAGTAGATAGATGCTTGGCCAAGTGCACGAAGCTGCCCCAGAAGCAGCCAGCCACACTTACTGGAAGTAGATCTGAAATGTCATTTTCTCTCCTGGCTTTTCCTTTTGGTATTTCTTCCATGTCATCTTCACTCACAGCACCATTGTCTATAACATCACTCATGTTTTCTTCTGTTTCTGCCTCCGCAGGGAGTTTTAACCTGGTTTTTTCAGCCTCGTTCATACGAATTATGGTTTCACCAGCATCTATTGCTAATGATTCTGAAAAAATTTTCAGGATGGCATTAACCATGCTTCCCAGGCTGCCTGCTGGAATAGAGTCCTTGATGTTCCAGATAGTGCCTAAACAGGAGAGATTTGAAATAAAAAATTCTTAAAACACTCAATCCCTAACTCTGTGATAGCCATATGTTTCTTTTTTTTTTTCCTTTAAAGGACACAAACTTCACTAAAAAATTCTCAGTTCTAATATTTTAGAACCAATCTTCAAGTCCTTTCTTTACAGACTTGTATTTTTTTTGTTTAGCATTTCATGTACCCATCTGTAATAATGATGCTCCGCCCACACATAAAGCCAAATTAAATTTCAGCATGTTACGTATGCACTGAGTCTTCATGTGGAGTTACCTTGGTGACACTTTATCTGCCACAACAAATCCACAAGAAATAAACAAAATAAAGAACTCTCAAAATTATAGAATCATAGAATGGTTTGGGTTGGACAGGACCTTAAAGATCATCTAGTTCCAACTCCCCTGCCATGGGCAGGAAAACCTCCCACAATTCATTTATTACATTCCAGGATCAAAAATCACCATGGTTAAGCACTTGAGGGAGAAAGAAGAATGTGAGGTAGAGAATCCTAGGTAAAAAAACAAAACAAAACAAAACCAAACCCCGCCCCCCAAAAAAATCTCTGCCTATCAAGACCAAAATTATTTCTGTACTACTTATCATTGATTCTTTCCACTACTAAAAACCAAATGAAGATTGGGTTATCAGACTGAGCAGGTGACAAATTCAGAATCATGCATTTAAGACAGTTTTAAAGCTTGCTGCAGACATCTGTTCACTCCAAAACATGATCACAAAAGGCAGAAACAACCTCATGATGCATCTACAGGGGCTTTGACAAGCCATGTCCGGGCTACTGCAGACTGAGCCTTCTGTCCTTCCCACCCTCCCTTACTTGCTGCAGCCTCCATCACAAAGTAACAAACTCCTTCAAGCATCATACCTGCTATGAGTGTCCTCAGAAGGATATGCTTCATGGTGCTCTCTGGACATAACATCACCGTTTCCAATATTTGTTGTGCAGAAGCATTAAATGAAGAAAGAAGATCTGGATTATCTTCTGTCACTGCCTGCAAGCAGTTTGCTGCCACAAATAACAAAGATAATTTGGCAAACCCAGCAGTAGCTCCCACTCACCTAACGAGTAATGAGTTTCAAGTAATGAAACACAAAATAAGAGGGCAAAAAAGCATTTTGTGCATCATTCTGTAATGGTGTGACACTGTCATCCACAAGCTGAGTTTTAGATTAGATGTTCTACAGCAAATCTGAATGTAGACCAAGTGAAGATGGTGCCACATCAGACATGGATCTGCCTGCATGGATTTAAGCTAAATTCAATTCCTCTGCAAGCAGTAAAACCATTATAACAATGCTATGAATGAAAACATGTTGAAAGCCATAGGAGGCATTCAGGTGGACTATGTTCTCTGCTCTACAAATCAAATCCTTCATTACCAAAATCAGGAAATAAAATTAAAAACACAGCCTCCATCTAGAGCCTTCTTTCCACAATGCTTTTCCATCCATGCAACCACCAGTAAGCCATTCTCTTATGGAATGAGAACAAGCCCAGCAGATGCCCAGCAGATGCCAACTTCCAAATGACATGGAAATCATATAATAGAATCATAGAATGGTTTGGATTGGAAGGGACCTTGAGGACCACCTAGTTCCAACCCCAAGGCCATGGGCAGGGGCACCTCCCACCAGACTAGGTTGCTCAATGCCTCATCCATCCTGGCCTTAAACACTTCCAGGGAGGAGGAAGAGAATGTAAAGACTTACATCAGTGTAAAGTTGAAGGAAAGCTAAAGCAGATGCATTATGTAATGGATGAGACATCACTGTTACATTCTCAAGGTAAATATTTCTCTTTTTTTAAGTATTTTTAAATCCTTGCCTTCTCTTTTTACCACTTACCTACTGAAATAGCCAGATCTATGTTTGTGGAAAATTTCTTCATGCAATGTAACACAGCCTCCAGACATCCTTCTTTATTGAATATGTGAACTGCTGTGCTGTTGCATTCACTAGGGCAGAGAAAAGATCAATAAAACACTTTGCCCAGGAAAATAAAATTACCCTAACATTTTAAGTAACATGGGCTCACTATTACCCACATTTCAAAAACCTACTTAAGAATGATACATTAGTCAAAGAGCCACCCTTTGTCATAGGATCATAGAATGGTTTGGGTTGGAAGGGACCTTAAACATCATCTAGTTCCAATCCCTCCCTACCATGGGCAGGGAAACCTCCCACTAGACCAGGCTGCTCANTTTCTTCATGCAATGTAACACAGCCTCCAGACATCCTTCTTTATTGAATATGTGAACTGCTGTGCTGTTGCATTCACTAGGGCAGAGAAAAGATCAATAAAACACTTTGCCCAGGAAAATAAAATTACCCTAACATTTTAAGTAACATGGGCTCACTATTACCCACATTTCAAAAACCTACTTAAGAATGATACATTAGTCAAAGAGCCACCCTTTGTCATAGGATCATAGAATGGTTTGGGTTGGAAGGGACCTTAAACATCATCTAGTTCCAATCCCTCCCTACCATGGGCAGGGAAACCTCCCACTAGACCAGGCTGCTCAATGCCTCATCCAGCCTGGCCATTGAGATGATGATAAACTCTACCTAAAACAAAAAAAGAGACTGCAATATCCTGGACACCTTTGAGGAAACTTTGGGGAGTTTCCTTGGGAGCCTAAATTGAGTCTTTCTACAGCCATGGAAGCCTTCACTCACAAACTCATTGAGATTATTTGCTTACTCCAGAAAATGATTGCCCTTACTATGCAGAACTGTGTGCTAATTTGATGCTAAATGTGACATTTACTGTAATTAACTAACAGTGGGATTTGTGTTTCTTCACGTTTTCACAGCTGTTCTCCTTTTTAAACTACAAACTCAGATTAAGAAAGCCCAGGACCTAACTAGCTACATATTTACTCTTGAAGACACTCTGCCTCAGAATGAAGTCCAGCCCCAGTTTTATCAGTACCCAACTTAGCAATGAGGTCAGTAGTTCATGGTCATCACCACAAAGTTCAAAACACAGGAGTGATTTACAGAACACTTAATGATAACAGTTCCTGCTCCCAAGCACTGAAGTCTACCCAAGCAATGAGAAAATGAACACAAAACATTGCTGAGTCAGAGTTACAAAGGCTCTGTGCGAGTGCTGAGCAAACACTTTCTGTGCTGTTCTAGATTCCAACCCCTAAAAAAAAAAAAAAAAACCACAACGATTTACAGATAAGGCCTCAAGCCCCCAGCCAGAGATAGAGACAGGTTCATTCAAACACTATCCAGCACTAAACTGTATGGACCAAAGTGTCCTGGAGCTGTTAAAGACCTGTTGAAAAGCTGTTAAAGAGCTGTTAAAAAACAAAGATAAGCAATAAAAAACTCAAGAACTTTCAGAACAGGTTTGTAGCACTACAGTGTTTACAGCCATTTCTGTATCAATAACATTGTTATTTGTTTTCCTTCACTTGGTGTTTTCCAATATAGACTAGGAGAGAGCACCTCCCTTCTGAGGACAGGCTGAAGGAGTTGGGGTTCGTTCAGAACCATCTACCATCATTCAGAAAAAAAATAAAAACTATCAGAACTTAGGATAAACAACTAATAGAAAAAGAATGTTGCCACACTCCAACGTTTTGCACTCCTAGAGCCCTTCACTTACAGAAGTAATTTTATAGTAGAAGATAAACTTGTATTTCAGATGAGGGTTTGCCTTTTATTAAGCAAAGCACAAATAGGAGCAAGACAATCAGAAATCACAATCAGGAACTGCATGAATCTTTCCATGTAAGGCCAGTCCTCTTCTGCCTCAATTACTATGCTCTTTTTCAGGAACAAACTAATTTAGCTCTTCCAAGAGGCCAGTGTTCACACAGCACTTACCATACATTCCACAGCAAATTAATAGCCTCGTTGGCTATGTCTTCTACATAATTTTTGTTTGTCTCTCTGCATTTCTTTGGAGAGAACTGGTTGGAATCCAGACCAGTGCTACACTAAAACCAAAACAAGAGAATTCAGGGTTGGGAAACAAATAAGATGAGAGAAAAGCAAAATTTTACAACATTAGCAGCAGAGCAAACACAGAGTTCTCTCATGAAAACCTGCCCAGTTTTCTGTTCTTTATGAGTTCTGATTATTGGACTCCTCTTCCCTATTCTGTACAAAAAATGGCCCACAATGGAATTTAATCATTGATGGTTCATTCTTCTCCTGTAGAAAGACTCTTACAGGACTTGCTTTGCATTTGATGGTCTTCAGAAGCATTTTGTTAAATAAAGACATACTTAGCAATTTAAGAACCTGCCAATATCGTCTGTATGCAATTTTCAACATTTCTTTCTAGTCTCAAAGATTAACTCAGCTAACATCTTGCTGTGCTTGACAATAACACCATTACCCACATTTTAAAATGGGGAAGGAACATACAGAAAATGATGGCATTGCTCAAGGCTGCTCATACAAAGACAGCAGGTGACAGAATTCAATGCAATTTCCAAATTCACTGCAACACCTGGACCAAACAAAGAACAGGTATTCAGTACAGATTATTCTACAGCAGAAATAAGTACCCAACTGTAAATCCAAGCTTTCACTTAGAGGAAAATTTAGCAATAAAGCCTCACTAGAATTATGCTGCCACATAAATGCTGGATCTGGATCCCAACTGACAGATCAGCTTCATCTTGATTGATTTTCCAGACCCCAAAATCTCCAGATTGTTTATGGAAAAATCACCCCGGGCAGCAAAACTCACCATGGACCAGAGTTACCAGGTCTGGAGGCAAAAACAAGTGGTTTGAAACCACCTGAGTATCTTTGCACAACTAAACCTACTGAAAAATACTTTCGAAAGATGTTTTTTTATATCTTATCTTAGAAGAGCCATAAAAATTGAGCTTTTTATGAAAATTGATGCATAAATTTTATAATCAGAATAGAAATACCTCTTTCAGAAGTGCAACAAGGGGTGTCATGATGTCTTTTGTTACCATGTCGTCACACACTTCAAATCCTCCACAAGCACTCAGATTTCTGAGAAAAAAACAAAATAAATGCTCTGGATCAGATATGATGCTTTCTGGGAATGTTTCAAAAAAAATGTGTATTTGGCATAATTCTATAAAGGTTACAGTACTTTAGGTTTTAAAATCAACCTGCTTGATCAGTAACTTTAGTCTTCTACCTTCCTAACACGGAATCATAGAATAGTTTGGGTTGGAAGGGACCTTAAAGATCATCTAGTTCCCACTCCCCTGCCAAAGGCAGGGATACCTCCTGCTAGATCAGGCTGCTCAGTGCCTTGTCCAGCCTGGTTTTGAACACCTCCAGAGAGGGGACATCCACAACCTCTCTGGGCAACCTCTTCCAATGCTTCCCCACCCTCACTGTTAAGAATTTCTTTCTTATGTCAAGTCTATACCTACCCCCTTCCAATTTACATCCATTGCTTCTGGTCCTAACATACAGGAATGGCTTTGGTATCAGGAAAAAGAAGCTTATCTGTGCTAAAACATGATGCTAGTCAAGGATTCTCCAGTGCAAGATAGAATATGAATGTTCATTAGCAATACATTTTTGCACAAATAAAACAAGCTGTAGGTCGGATTGCAGAGTATCAACTCACAGAAACACAGAGTTAGAAGGGACATTCAAAGGCCATCTGCTCCTATTCTCCTGCAGTGAGAAAGGACATCCTACACTAGATGAGGTTGCTCAGAGCCTCAGCAAGCCTGGCACTGGATGCTTCCAGGGATGTGGCCTCCACCACCTCTCTGGGCAACCTGGGCCAGCATCTCACCAGCTTCATGATGAAGAACTTCTTCCTAATGTCTCACCTAACCCTGCCCTGCTCTAGTTTGAAATCATTGCCCTCATGCTGTGTCTCCATGCCCTGGCAAACAGCCCCTCCCCAGGTTCCCTGTAGCCCCTCCAGGTACTGGGAATCCACTGTGAGGTCTCCCCAGAGCCTTCTCTTCTCCAGGTTGAACAGTCCCAGCTCTCTCAGCCTGTCAATGTAGCAGAGATGCTCCAGCCCAAATCATCCTTGTTTCACCCAAGTTTCTCACAAAGCCAGCAACGTGCATTCTGTAACTAACCCACCCTCCTGTGGTGTCATCCAACCACAAAACACAACATTAGTAGAGTTCAAGTCATCCTTATTTCTTCATACAATTGTTGGTTGTGGTTTTTTTTAAACCTAACAAAAGGATGAAAAGCTGTGCATTGAAGTAGGAGTGGATAAAATAGAAGTAATTAACTTACACCCTGCTCCTGACAATGAAGCCTCATGGCAACCTATTGGAGCAAGAAATCTCTCTTGGGGAATTTGGCTAAAGGAGCCATAACTACTCACCCAAACCACAACAGGAGCAAGGGAGGATGGCATTCCAGTTCACAGCTTTTAACAGCAAAACTCCACCCTTTACCACATCCAGGAGAACCTCATTCCAAGCCCAAACATAAAATCATAGAATGCTTTGGGTTGGAAGGGACCGTCAAGATCATCTTGTTCCATGGGCAGGGACACCTCCCATAGACCAGGTTGCTCGATGTTTCATCCATCCTGGCCTTAAACACTTCCAGGGATTGAGGGGGCATCCACAACCTCTCTGGGCAACCTCTTTCAGTGTCAACAACATCAACAGGTTCTTACCTGAGAGCTCCTGCAGCTGTCTCCCGAACAGCTAAACTGTGGTCCATCAACAAGGGTCCCAAACAGCGGACAACATCCCTCTGAAGGAAGGCTGGGATTACCTGCTTCTGCTGCAACAGCCTGGAGATGCTGGCACAGGCAAACTCCCTCAACTCGGCACTGGGATGCTGCAGCTGCAGACACACAAATGGAAAAGGTCAGTGGGGAAGCAGAAGGTTGCTGGAAGCTTTTATTAAGAGAAAAGACTCACCTTCCTTTTGATTTGCAGTCCCAGCTCCTGCTTTGGTACTCCTGGGATGGGGTCAGGAGCTTTTGACTTCCATAGAAGTTTATAAATCCTTGCTTGAATGATGGGCGTCAGCTATACAGAATGGTTTGCGTTGGAAGGGACCTCAAAGATCATCTAGTTCCAAGCAAGGACAACCCCCACTATACCAGGTTGCTCAATGCCTCATCCAGCCTGGCCTTAAACACGTAAACACCTCCAGGGAGGAGGTATCCACACCCTCTCTGGGCAACCTCTTCCAGTGTCTCACCACCCTCACAGTAAGGAACTTCTTTCTTCTCTCCAGCCTAAATCTCCCCTCTTCCAATTTGCATCCATCACTCTTAGTCCTGCCATCATGGACCCTATTCAAAAGTCCTACCCTTGACTTTCTGTAGCCCCCTTCAGGTATTAAGAAGCTACTCTGAGGTCCCCCCTGAGCCTTCTCTTCTCCAGGCTGAACAACCCGAACTCCTTCAGCCTGTCCTGAGAAGGGAGGTACTCCAGCCCTTTCATCATGTCCCGTAGAGGGGCAGAATCACCTCCCTTGACCTTCTGGTCACCCTTCTCTTGATCCAATGCTGTTGTGTTGGGAGCAAGCTATGGCTCAAACACAGATTTGACACTAGCTGGCACTGCTGAGTCCTCCTATCCACCTCCAATTGTCATATTAAAAAAAAGGAGAAAAGCACAAAGTGGGAGGAAAAACAACCATCAAGGAAATATAAAAGATCCCACCATAAAGAAGAACTGCAGAATCAGTGAATACAAAAGACAGCCTTTAGACTAAAAACATTTGATTAAAGGCAAGGAGCAAACGTGCTCTACATCTCCAACATGCTCTGATGGAGGTTTAGGTGAGATGTAAGAACTACAAACCACAGACACAGCAAAGGAGCATAAGAATTTGTCCTGTGGTGCCACAGAGTTCACTGAAAACCCAAGAGAAAAGATAAAACATCTGCTGGAGAGCAGAGAGGAGGAGGAGTGGTACATCACACCCTGTCTCATCCCAACTGGCTGAGAACCCTCAGATCATCCTCATCCCCACAGACAGACACTGCTGAGCGTGGTGCATCACACCCTGGCCCATCCCAACTGCCTGAGGACCTTCAGATCCTCACAGATACCTCTGTGCTCTTTTGACTGTCTTTTTTTAATTCTTACTATTTTTGATTGCTAAGCAGGTTACTCCTGAAGAACAACCAAGCAGCAATTCATTCAATGAGCGCAGTGAAAAGTAGGGATTTATATAGTTAAAGGGAACCAGATTTTCACTCCTGACCCTAACCTGACAGGCCCGAGCCACACTTTTCACCTGGAATGTTTCACCCAAGAGCCGGAGCGCAGCCAAGCCCAGCCTTTTTCCGCATTTCCCAGCACTTTTTCACGCGTGGGGTCTGGACTCCTCGCTCCCTGTCAAACACTCCCCGCCCAGGAACACCCCATGGCGGCTCTGCCACCACCCCTTCGCCGCTTCTCCCCCGCGGGGCTGCGGGGACAGAGACCCTCACCCCATCTCCCCCAGCGCCGCGGAGGGCGCGGAGCGCGGAGGGGCGGGGAGGGCCGAGACCACCGCCACACACAAAAACAGACCCACACATAGACACAGATACCCCTCCAGCTGCCGTCCCCGCACGCCGCCCGCACCTTCTCCAGCAGCTCGGCCGCCGGCTGCTCTTCCTCGGGGCCGTTCTCCTCATCGCGGCGCTGCTCGGAGCCAGCGGGGGCCCGGCGGAACCTCCGCGCTCGGCTCTTGCCCATGGCTCCGCCGCGGCCTCGGCGCCGGCGCGGGCGCACACACGTGTGAGGCCCCGCGCAGGCGCAAAACCGCCCCGCCCGAGTACCGCCGGCAGTCAGGAGGGTGGAGGGGACATTAAAGGGCCGTTCAACCCCTCCCTGCAGTGAGCGGGGACATCCTGCACTACATCAGGCCGCTCAGAGCCTCAGTAAGCCTGGCCTTGAAGGGCTCCAGTGATGGGACCTCCATCACCTCTCTGGGCAACCTGGGCCCGTGTCTCACCACCCTCATCCTAATGTCTCACCTAACCCTGCCCTGATTTCAAATCACTGTCCCCCCATCTTGTGGCTCCTTGCCCTGGCAAACAGCCCCTCCCCAGCTTTCCTGCAGCCCCTTCAGGCTCTGGCAATCCACAGCGAGCTCTCCTCAAACCATTCTCTTCTCCAGCCTCAACAGCCCCAGCTTGTCTCTTACAGCAGGGGTGCTCCAGCCCCCTGCTCATTATCATGGTTCCCTCTGGACTCTCTCCAACAGGTCCATGTCTTTCATGGTGGAAAGCCAGCCCCAGGCCACCGGCAGGAGGGGCTACTCTCCCCAGCAGACACTAACCCAAACACCAATGGCATCCACAAAGGGTGACTCTGCTCATGTCGCAACCCCAAGTGACACAACATCCTCTGACAGCACTCTCAGAGGCTGAAATGACCTGTAGGGTGAAAACCTGGGAGAAATCTCAAGTGCCAATACCTTAAATAAGAATTCCCAAGAAATCTTGGTCTGGTGTGAGACTTGCATATTTCAGCTCTATCTGATGTTTACCTGATACCTGGATTCTCCCACCGCAAAAGAAGATGACAGCTGTTTATACAAAGAATTTATTTTATACACATTTACCTACAAAATATACAGCAGTTAAAAATAATGGATGGGCAGGAGACCTACTGGAAAAATGTTACAGGAGACAATGTCTCAGCTGACAGAGTCCCATCAAGAGGCTGCCTTTAAAAGCCAGTCTAGCTTGTGGTAGGAGTTACTGAAGTTGCAAGAGATTCGCAGTTTTAGTCAATTAGGAGTTTGAAACAATTAAAAAGGCACCTTGAACAACTTCACCTCTTAAAACCCTTTACACAGTTTCAGCTACTCAAAAGTTACACTTTATGCAACATCCACACCTGGTTTTTAACACTCTGAATTAACAGATGATGTTATTTTATTGTGGCATTCTGTGTTTTCCTCACCCAATCTGAAGTTACATGTTTTGCAATAATAGTTCCATATCCAGACTATCACAGCATAAAAATCCACTCTGGATGGTTCCCGTGGACTTCAGATACAGTACAACCTTACAATCAGGAAGAAATGAGCATATTTAAGACAGTTTTTGAAATAGTAAAACCTTAAAAGAGCGGTGTTGTGAACAAGATTAGAGGAGCTACTTGTGACCACCCTGAAAGCAGCCAGTGTGCTGTATGTACAGTGGGACAAACATGATCCTTGGTGTGTTTTTGCACAGTTCTTGGACAGTAAGAGCAATTTCCTCCAGCACAGACAGACAGTCTCTCCGCAAGATGTTCCACAGAGAGAGTGACCAGGAGACGAGGACAGTCGTAATGAGTAAGTGTGCTAATAAAACATGGTGGGAATGATAAGTGTTCTTTTCAATACTGTTCATGAGAACACAAAGAAAAAAATACATCCATACAGCAAATATCTCTTCCTCTCCTGAACATTGGCATCAATCTGCTATTTACAATAGCTTACAAAGACACATAACACAAATGAGGTTTGATTTTCAAGTTCAGCTTCAGAGCCGATTGACATACTCCCCCCCGTATGTTCTGTTGTAGCTGAAGTACAAAAGTGACACTAATACTGAAAAAAGAGGTAATCAGAAGTAGCAAAAGCACTGATAATATGATAACAAAGAATTTGGATAAATATTCAAGAAAGTAATATTGCACACTTTCACTGTCAACTGTGTAAGACTTTCACTCCCAGGCAGTGACGACCAGCCCTGGTTATTTTTTTTTGCTGTCATACTACCTTAAAAAAGGTCATTTTTGGTTTCCATGGCAGTGGAAAAAAACTGAAGGAAGACAGCCCTTATTGAACATGAGGCCTAGGTTTCAAAATTAGTTTTCCAGTCTGAAAGACAGAGAAAAAAAATATATATAGCTTAAGCCCTGAAAGTCAAGCCAAAAACAGCATTTCACATTCAATTTTTCAGACTAAGTTTAAAACAACACACGAATTGCTGAGTATTCTACATTCCCATTTTACAGACAAAGAACACCCTCCATGCCTTTTCAAATTATCTGCATTGTTTTAGAAATAAAGCTTTAGGAAATGAATCACTGACACTTACATCATCACAGGACATATTATACTCTGCCAAAACAGTTCGACATCGGGCTGCTATACTGTGTGGGCAGTGTCAAGGAAAGCAGCTAAATCTCATATGCAGGGTAAGTAAAAACTGAAGAAGTAATTGGCATAGGCTTAAGTAACTATAGGAACTACAACACCTTCAACTTGACAGACAAAATCAAAGGATACATTGATGGTGCCACCACTCTTTTATGTATTCCAGCAAAGAACAAGCCTATTAGGGTAATACAGCTAATCGTGAAAAATGGGTGATTCCAAAGCGATGTGAAAAATGACACCTAGGAAAGAAATGAGGTTAGTCCCACTGAATGCTTTTTAAAACAAAGTTAATGCTTACTTCACTTATATAAACTTTAAAAAAAAAGAAAACGAAAAATTACTGCTCCTGTAGATTGCCAAGTACTTCTGAACAGTTCTCTATTATCCCAAGATATATTCCACAACAATTCCAGACTGCTTGAGAGTTTAATTAAAAATGATCTCCCAGTTTAATGAGAAAACTACCTTTAGGCTTTCAGATTTCAAAACACTGTAGTAACTGATTACAACATCTATTATATATACAATTACAAATATATACACTATATATTACAATGAAACAGACTACCTTCAGGATTAGCATCATCTTTACCTTTTGTGTCTCCGGGTCTATTAACCAGTTCCAAGCACCAGTTGCTGTGCATACTGATACCACTATGAGAATCACTGATAAAGAAAAGAACAAGTGTCAAACAGTTTACCTCACTCTTACTAAAAAGCATTTATTTTTCAACAGCAACTCTTAAGTATTCATTTCTTCTCCCACTTTGGAGGGAAGAAGCGTTTCTACTCGGAAGGCAGCAGTTAAAATAGGTAAAGAAATTTCTACATAACAATGATTTGTTATGATTAACTCTGGATAGAACAAATAGGTACCAAAATGTAAATTCTGCCCAGCACAAACATCCTAATGCTTTGAAGAAATGAAACTTCATTATAGAATCATAGAATGGTTTGGGTTGGAAGGGACCTTAAAGATCATCCAGTTCTAACCCCCCTGCCATGGGCAGGGACACCTCCACTAGACCAGGTTGCCCAAAGCNTGTCATGCTGGACCCTATTCAAAAGTCCTACCCCAGCCTTTCTGTAGCCCCCTTCAGGTACTGAAAAGTCACTATGAGGTCCCCCCTGAGCCTTCTCTAAACTGAACAATCCTAACTCCTTTAGCCTGTCCTCATAAGAGAGGTGCTCCAGCCCTCTAATCAGCTCAGGAATGGAACACTAGTTATGCAAACCTCATTTAGATATGCTTAGAAGTTTTCAGTATACATANTCTGTAGCCCCCTTCAGGTACTGAAAAGTCACTATGAGGTCCCCCCTGAGCCTTCTCTAAACTGAACAATCCTAACTCCTTTAGCCTGTCCTCATAAGAGAGGTGCTCCAGCCCTCTAATCAGCTCAGGAATGGAACACTAGTTATGCAAACCTCATTTAGATATGCTTAGAAGTTTTCAGTATACATATAATTTTTTTTTTTTTAATTCCATCCAACAATTCTGGAAGACAAATGCATTCCCTACAGTTAAGTGCAGAAAAGTCATGAAGATCTACTACAAACACCTTCTTGCTTCCCCATGGCTTTGAAAAAGGGGGGATTGCAGTGGTGGAATTTAGTTGCTCATATTTTGGGTTGAGGCAAGTTGGGATTTTTACTTAGTTTTTTAAGTAGACATTCCTCCAATTCTTTCATTTGGAATTAACATCTTGGCCTCTCAGGAGTAAAGATGCTGTTCTGCGTGCTCTGAAAAATGTCTGTACTCTTTGAGGATGGAAACTTTAGCACAATCTTAAAACAAATAGTAAAGTGTGTTTCCACCAGAGTAAAGATCCCAAAGGTTAGCAGTGCATCTGTGGGATTTTTGCCTTCCATTCACCTTCAAACTTCCCTGTTAGAACAGAGATGAGGATATATTCTGCCCTTAAGGCACACTGCTGCCACTTTTTCACCTTTACTTTTACTGTCTAACTCAATCCTATTTAGTTCAAGTAACTACAATGACTGTCTGGCAAGTCTCAGGCTTCAAAAAAACCAAACCCAAACCAACAACAAACACAACTCAGAGTCCCAACTATTCAGTTGGGATAATTCAGCTTTCAGTAAATTCAATTTTGAGTCAATTTTTCTAACTCTGGCTAAACTCATCTTACATTATCTCATTGTGGAACATCTGGACATATGTCACAGAAATTTTAAGGGGAGTAGAAGCCCAGATTTTGCTTTGGGCAAATATAAATCAAAGATATAGTCTGCTAAATCTAAAAAGCTTGAAAGAAGAGAATCCTGTTTATCCTTTGGAACATCAGACTTACTTCTCCAACGTCCTGTGGCCGGTTGCAAACATGCAATATATTCAGTAAGTCTTCGTTCAAAAGCTTTGAGATCTGGGGAGGATGCATATCAAGCATAATTAACTCTTAATCTACTTAGTCAAATTTTAAAGTAAAAGACAAGAGGAATTCACTTTTCCTCTATGCAAACCCATTTCTTAAACAAAAAAAAAACAACACATGCAATGATAATTTAGATTTAATGAAAACCTAGCTGAAATATCTTCATAAGGCTTTAACTGCAATATTAGTGGTACAATAAAGGAGTTACACTAAATGCAAGGAACACTTTCCCTTACAGAAAGTTTCTATCAATTGAGTAAAACTAAGGAAAAAGAGTATTCCAGACACACTTTAGAAGACTTGGAATTATATTACCTTGAACAGCCTGCCCACACAGAAAATAATTAGCAGATTTAAAACTATTAAGTACATCAGGAAACATTCTATTATCTATGTAACAGCAATTAACAAATACACAATAAATGACCATTTACCAGCTGTTCCAGATGTTATTGGCACCAGCATGGCTTTGATCATTTTGGCTCCTACAAATGTTTAGTTCCACGATATGTATAAAACACACAGAAAAATCCACAGCAAAGACTATCCCAGTTATGTTCTTTTAATTAATCTTTTTACATTAAACAGATTATTCTCCTCATAGTCGTTACTGTCCCATGGTCTTTCCATTGAAGTAGTTGTTAAACACCAAGCAGCATTTCACATTCATATTCCAAATTTCTTAACTGATCCCGAAATCTTAACTGATCACATAACGTTTGTCTACAAGGAGCTGTTTCATCTAAAGTCTATGCTAGATTTAAGCCTCTGCTCAACTAGGCAAATATTTGACAACATTCCAGGCAAAGCCAGAATTCTACCTGAAGTTTTTATTAGCATAAAACTTCCATTTCAGCTCTCCTCACTCTGGATTATTTTTCTTCCTTCAGCTTGCAACTATCACTAAGTTATTTACCATAACAAAGCAATAGAGTATGAGTCAAAGAACTGTTCCTCTTATGATCATTACATACATAGTTCTCCAAACCGTAAATTTACTCCTAAGCGATTTGCAGGTGAATTCATGGGGGAAGATTACAGCATTTTCACTTAAGCCACATAACAGCTAACTAGTCTTAATTACTACCATCAGCCCGGTAGTTATGGCCTGTCCTCCACCTCCCTTCTGGGGAAGCTAAGCCACTGCCAGCAATTAAAGCTAATTAACTGTTCCCTGACTAGCACAAACCCCTACTACTCACTGAAGAGAGAGGGGAAATGAGAGGCTTCACATGAAAACCTGCTATTTGAGAAACGGCACCCTGTAGGCATAAAATGAAGCTATTGATAACAAAAAGACACGGGCAACATTAAAATAAAAAACCGTGGCGGGGGAGGGATTCTTAAACAAATCAAGAACTTTAACTGGCTTTTGAATATCTATGTTATAAGAACCTTCCCCCCCAATGTAGAACTCTGGCGAATGCCACTTTTTCCACCCCTACAGCTCGCACAGACAGAGCAAGGAAAGCTGTGACAAGGCCGGGCCATGGGGGTTGTTGGCAATGTCCTGCCTCCTGTGCTACAAAACACCTGCCAAGCCTGGGGCACCGCGTTTCCAAAATCTCCCCCGGTTTTATTTTTGGACGGTAAAGGCTCATTTGGGGGTATCACACCATATAAGCCGCTTCAACGGCACTTGTAACCCAAACCACGGGTGTTCTAAGACACAAGGGGCTGCCTGAGGTCAAAGGCAAGGGAATCCCTCCCCGGGCACGTCCCGGTGCCGGGCTCCAGAGAGGCATTTCATGGCAAAACCCTACAGCGGAGAAGCTCCCACCCCCGCACAAGCTGATTTTAATCCACTAAAGCGCCTCAGAGAGAAGGGGGGAGCGAAAGAGAACCCCGGCATCTCGCTGCTCCCCGGGGGTGACGGGCGGGCCGCACCCGGAGCCCCTCAGCACAGGCCTTGGCCGCTCCCCGCCTCCGCGGGGCGGTCAGAGAGCAGCCACCGCCCGCCCCCCAGCCTTAGGACGCGGCCCCACACACCCGGCCCCGGCTCGCCTGTCTGGGCCGAGGAGGAGCGCCGGCCCCAGGAGCGTAGCGGGGCGGACGCCGAGGCCTCCTGGGACCGCTTCACCCCCCTAAGGGCAGCGCCGCGGCGAGGCCCGTTCCGGAGGGACGAGGCGGGGCGCTGGGACGGCCCAGCCACGGAGCCGGCAGCTCCCGGCTCGCCCAAGCGGCGGCTGCGAGCTGGCTGCGGGCCGCCGCACTCACCCTCAGCCTGGTCCAGGGAGTTCATGGCGGGCGGGCAGCGGCAGCGAACGCCGGCCGTGCCCCTCACTGCCCCGCCCGCCCCACACGCCGCTCCGGGCTGCTGCTCCTCCCCGCTTTGCAACAAGCCCACCTCCTATTGGCCCGCTCTCCGCCTCACCGCGCCTTCCCTCAGCAAGCGCGCCTCTCATTGGTTACCAGCAGGGAAGGGGCGCGGCGGGGGCGCGGCCGCAGCTATTTGAGGGAGGCGGCGGCAGAGCACGGAGCTCCCGGGTGTTGAGGTTGGATACGGGGTTCTGGAGAGTAGGGAGCAATGGGGACTTTTTCAGATCTTGATTTTTCTCAAGATACGGACCTAA
The DNA here is from genome assembly GCA_013400935.1 of Turnix velox. Classification (NCBI taxonomy): domain Eukaryota; kingdom Metazoa; phylum Chordata; class Aves; order Charadriiformes; family Turnicidae; genus Turnix; species Turnix velox. The sequence continues at coordinate 16,286 of VZTY01029752.1, read as the reverse complement.
ATAACGTCTGGATTCTCCCGGGGTGGGCTTTCCCCAGTTGGGATGAGGGGTGTGAAGCAGCGGTGGGTTTGGCGCTTAGGGATGGTTTGTAGTTGAGGGATGTCTCTGGGCCCTGCTGGGCTGTGGGGCAGCCGTTTAGGGGGTGGTAAAGGAACCAATAACGACTGTAAGAAAGAGTGTTTTAATGGTTGCTGAGTTTTGTAGGTTTAAAGTGTCCCTGTGGGCACTCAGTGGCCAGTCGCCGTGGTTTCAGAGGCCTTACTGCCGTCTCCTGCTACTGCTTCTCGGACACGTAGGTAACTAAATCGTCTTTTTTTCTTTTTCTCCCTGAATCGAGCTACAAAGTAACTCGATGAGTGAATTCTCTGTGTTTAGTGAACCAGCCCGAGAGGCATTTTGTGCCTCAGTTAGAGGCTCCTGTTCTCTTAAAACAGCTATCAGGGGTGGGATGCGTCATCATTTCTTGCATTTTGTGTGGCCCCAGGGCAGCGAGTTAATTGTGTAATGAACTTCCTTAAAGAGAACTTGAAAAGCTGTAGATTCTCTTCTCTCTTCTGTTCGGAGCAAAGTTGCAAAAAGGTATATCTTCTATGAAGTCTTGAGTTGCTTGTGATTTGGTGATGAGCTACTGAATGTAGAAACCCCAGTAACACTCCTACTGGTGATCCTTGAAGTTCTGACAGCTGTGTGGAATGGAGGAGAATCTCAGTAGTGGGGTGGTTGGGATTTTTTGCTGTTAGTAAAGGCTATGACAGGTATTAGTAATGAAATATTTCACTAAATCAAGATAGTGGATGATAGTACATGTGTTCTTCCTTACTATGACTGTACTCTAGTAGTTGGTAAACCTTAAATTGGTCAGATCCTCAAGCAATTAGATGCTAAATTAAAAAATGGAATGCAGTGCATAGACCTTGGTGATGATTATCATCCTGACATTATCAGACAATTGTGATTTGTACTAGGCTTTGGCTTGCTGATCTCCTGCTGCTAAGTTTTATCTTGATGTAACTATTAGGTTTACTGCTAAATGGGTGCAATGTTTTGTCAAGCTTGTGATAATTAAAAGCTGAACCTACAGTAGGAAAAACATTCAAAAGCAATAATCTTGGACATACTCAAGTAAATTGCAACTATTTTATTGCTTGTCATGTAAAATTTCTTGTGCTGTTCAAAATGCCTTTATTTTGCTGATTTTTTTAGTGTCTTCCATGCCGCTCTGTTGACTGGAGACTAGGTAAAGTAAGAGATTATGTAGCTATATTCATGCCAAAACTATAGTTTGAATTACACTATTTCTTAGGCTAGTGCTTCTGTTAATAATCCTCGACATCTTTTTCTGCCTCCACCTGTGAAATCTTAAAATTAACAGCTTATGTGAAGGGGCCTAGTGTGTGTTTGCTTAATAACGTGCCAGCCATTGGAAAAAATGTGTTTTGTCAGCCTATAATGACATCTCAAGTATCTCTCTTCAAGGTGCAAAGCATGTGCCTTTGAGTTTTGCATCTTTGGTGTCTATTTCTGGTTCTTACAGCTGTACTTTGAACATAATGTGAGACCATCTGTTGGCAGCATCTGCTCTCTGAGATAATTAGGATGGGTCACTTGTTCCCTAGTTTAATTGTACTTGCCTTCTCATGCATGTTCTCTTCTGCATAATTCTGTCTCCTGCTCACTTTCCTCTTAATATTCCTTCTCTTGAGGCAGCATGTTGCTTCAGAGATCTCAAAGATACTATGTTAATGTTTAAGACTGTTGAGAAATTCAGTCTTTTTGAATTTACCTTCCAGACTGGAAGAGCAATGAACTTATGTTTAGTGATCAGAAGATCATGTTTAAGGTTTTATATTCCTTAATATTTTGGAAGCTTAAAAACTTAACAAGAAACTGTCCTTTTTTTTCCATTTCATCTCATTTTCACCAAGTATTATTTATGTACAGAACTACTAGTTTTTTTGTAAGGGTATCTGTACATTTGGGACTTTTTGGTTTAGATTAAAAAAATTCTGATAAGAAATTTTTTTCTGTTACTTTTTTGGAACAGGCCTATACAAAACCCTTCAAACTGCCTCATGGAACATGAGCATTTTCAGTAGGAGAAAGAGGACCTTTTGTTGGACATCTGAGTAGAATCCACTGAATCATCTCTAAACAGTAGTGGCTTTCTAAATAGGGGAGAAATGTATTTATCTGTCTTGTTTCTTGTTTTAAGGATTACTTCAGATGTATCTCCTGATAGTATTAAGTGACAAAGTTATTTTCTTTTGTTGGCTTTCAGATTTAAATGTATGTTTTTAGAGCAAAGTTATTTTATTTTGAAATCTTGGATTTATGACATAAATACTGTAACTTAATAAAGGTTCTTAGCAAAATCAAACTGTTATTAACAATGTAGAGATCCGTGACTGAAAGCTGAACTTGTTTCTTTCCTTTACACAGAATCACAGAATGGAAGATTCTGGAAGGGACCTTCAGGGATCATCTAGACTACATCCCCCCCTGCCAAAGCGGGTTCACCTTCAGCAGAATGTTCGTGAATGTATCTAGGTGGGTTTGGAGCATCTCCTGTGGTTAAAGCAGTGTCATATCCTCACTGGGAGCAGACAGAGCTGGGGAGGTGGTTAAGCTGCTTTTCTTGTCTGCTGGGTCATCTCCCAGGACTATTTTCCTGTCTCCTCTGACTGCCCCTGCTGAGTGTTGTAGCCCAGAGGTGCTGATACCAGCAGTGATGGGCACAGAGCATAGGAGAAGAGGCTGTGGTGCTGTCACAGCCACATTCATATGGCTGACAGCTTCTGGTCACTTCTTAGAACTCTTCTGTTCTCAGTAAGGTCTGAGATAAAGCAAATGGAAAACATGCTTAATTTAGAATGTGTAAGTGATGTAGAAGTGCTGCATCTTATTAAGGGAAGCAAAGAAATGAAATATTTATGTAAACCACTTTATATCCTGCTGATGATTGATTTCCTCCTGCTCAATGTAAACTGTTCCATACCTCTGTACTCAAAGGCAAAAGGATGAAGCAAAAGCTTTAGATTAATCTTGGCTTTAAAAGTCTCACCGTTGGTTATGTATTTTTGCAATGTCTGCTCTGATGTCAGTGTGGTTTTTTGGGCTTTCTTTAAATAATGTCAGGAGGAACTGCCTGAGCTGCTGTAGAGTGTATCACAAGGCTATTCAGTAGGTTAGGCAAACACAAAGATGGAAACATGACCTTTTCCGTCTCCCTAGAGCTTGTTAATGTGAGAGTGGTAAAGGAGTAAGAGTCCATCGCTTCCAATTGATATAATTACACTCTTTAAAGCTCAAGTGTGGTGTGAAATCTATTACATTTTATCATTGTTTAACACTCTGGATTATTCCAGCTCTTAAAAGAATTTTCTGCTAAGATATACCTAAACTTTTACCTAATTTTAATTTAAGTCCTTACAAATTGTGTCAAAAGTAATTCTTTCCAAGATGATTATTCAAGGATTTTGAGGATGTAAGTAGGTAAGAAATCTTAGTAATACAAATGAAAATTATTCCAAGACTTTGAGCTTACTATGTGTTTAACAGAAAAGTGATTTTAATGCTGTAGGAGGGCCATATTAATTTTAGTAGTCATATAAATAAAATTCTTCATATCTATTGTCTTAAAGCTTAGAAATTTCCAGACTCTGCCCTTGAAGATTGAGTTTCAAAGTGCTGACTGTTAGGGGTATCTACCTAATGAGCTTAAGTCTGGCAAATAAAAAGGATGTTCTTGTATCCATTTGAATCATTAACTATTAGTGTGTGCAGGCTTCATTCTAGATACTTAGTTTCTGACAAGTTTGTTCCATCTTATACTTTGTTTCAAGAGCAATCAGGCCTCTTCTCCTGTTTTTTGCAATGTGAATGTGCGTGTTTTATCTGTTGTGGAGTCATCCTGCAATTTTTGAGGGGCTTGTAACAATTTAGCTTTTTCCTCAAGGTAATACTTTTCTTGCTATTAGTGGTCATGAAAACTTACTCTCCACTAGAAACTAAACCTGGCTATTTGGGAGATGCTTAATGTGTAATCAAATTGCCTGGAAATGACTCTTCTCTAACTCTTTTTTTGTAGTTTAAACTTCTAAAAATCAACTAGAAGAAAAATTATGAAGAGTTTTGATGACTTCTAGCTTGACTCAAGCTGTGTTCAAGTAAGTTTCTAATGAAGTACGACGGTTGGTTGGGGCTGACCTCCACGATCAATATGATCTGCCAGAATCCGTTAATTGAGAGCATGAGACAAGCTTATATACAGTGATGGCTAATTACCAATACTACTAACATACTGATTGGTTACAAGTTACATTGTTGCATTAATGTCAGACCCTCCTCTTACAGTTCTTCTGCCAACACACAGCTGTACACAAGTCCTTGTTATCTGTTACTCCCTCAACACTTTCCCAGACCATCGAAGACACTTTACCAGACCATCGAAGACACAGGTGAGCTCCAAGGCCTTCATGTGGCTTGATAACATTTGCCTCAGGTTTTGAGCTGAAAACTTAGTAGCAGTTGTTAACCCTTTATAGCCTGTGCCCATACTGCAACAAGTTTCATGTTATTGGTAATTCATACAGTTTAGAAAAGGGTTGGGATGGGACTAAGCAATGTGGTCCCTGAATAACTATTTTATAGTGAATTTTATAGATTCACTATTTTAATAGTGACTCTTGTAGCATGATAAGCAAGGTGATTTTAATGAACTACTAGGGAGTTAAGAAAAAGAATGAGGTACATAACTTTATAGGAATCTCACAGTAATTCTAGAGTGTGTTTTGAAGCTTGAATTGCTGGATGACGCTTACCAAAATGGCAGGTGTCCACTGTGGGTATTTTTTCAACATATTTCCAAACACCTTTCGTGAATAATTCAACACAGCTGAAAAATAATCTAGATTAGCTCCAAGTTTCTGACAAAAGGAAAGGAAAAGCACTTTGGTTGATTTTTCTTTTATCTTGCTTTTCTTGTATCTTGCTCACTACCCTTGGAGTGAGACCTGAGTCCCAGCATCAAAAATGGAATAAAGTTTAGAGGAGAATGGAACAAAACCCTGTGGGTTAGAATAGATGAATGGCTGTTCTCAGTAGATTAATTCCAAGAACTCTGCAGCCAATTCTAACCATGTTTCTTATGTTTCTAACCATGCTTTCTCACACATCTTTAACAAATTTCCTCAGGGAAGAAGAAAAGGGGAAAACTTTCCATCAGAGAACTGTTTTTATCATTTTTGACAGTATTGTTAAGTGTTTAGATAGTGAAGACTTGCTGATATTCTAATAGAGTTTTGCAGTCTGTGCTGTTGCTTAATTGGTTTTTCACTTGGTTGCAGATGACTGCAGAATGAAGCTGTACCTGTAGTTTTACTGTCATGCACAAAATGAGACACCTTCTGACTGTCATTGTTGCCATCAGCAAGGAGCAAAAGTAGGTTTCTATTAAGATTTCTTTCAGCTAATTCTATTACAGAGGCAGTAATTACATAGATAAGCATAACCCATTTCAGAAATGTGACCCCGCAAATATGTAGATAAAGTTTGAAGATCGTGCCTTCTTATTATTTCTGGATTTTATTAATACTTCTAGTTAGTTCTAAAACTTCTCATGAAATTAAGAAAAATCTGTACCAGTCCTATTTCAGGTGCAGGTGCTGATGATGGTTTTTGTATGGAATTGAGAATCTTTATCTCAGTTTTAGCTTTAGATCTTGAATGATCAATGACGTTTTGAAGGTAGGAAAGAAAGGACAAGTTTTCATTTGTATTTCAAAAGAAGTCCATATATTGATGCTAGATCAAAACTAATCTCTAGAGCTACAGGAAGGCTATTTCAATACTGACTCAAAAATTTTTAAAATCCTATATCAATACTGGACTAAAAAATTTTAAACTCTAGGTTGCTAAGTTCATGCAATATATTTTTCTATCTTTCTATAAATACATTAAGTCAATGAAAGCATAAGCTTGATAAAACCAAGTGTCTTCTCTGTAGCACATCGCAAATTGTGGAGGCAGCACAAGATACAATGGTGTATAAATTAATGACAATTTTAAAACCAGCAGAAGAGTTCTAACAGAAAAAATAATAAACCCAACCATAAGTAAATTATAGACTCAAATTCTGTGCCATTTTGATCTTAGGAGCTACTCTACAGAAAACTCTTGTATCCTCTTGTGATGGGTGAGATTCTTGCAAACTTCTCCTTGTGCTCTTAATACCTTGTGAGAAATGCTTATTACTCTTTTTCATTTAAAATAAGCCCTGTTGAAGACTGATCCTTGAACTGAAGTTGAAGACGCAATGTGTCATGAGGATGCAAAGCCATCCATACCTTAACTGAAGCTTCACCTCTTCTGCCAAACAGGAGTGCTTTTGGGCTGAACACCCTTTCCTCAAATTAAACCTTTGCTCTTCCTCTCTTATTTCACTTTTGTATTTCAAAGTAATTAATTCTATTTTCACAACTGACTTGCCACAGTACATTTACTCATGAAAGCAGGACTGAAACATGGCAGATGCTCCGTGAAGTGCAATCAAGTGGATGGGTGGGATGTGCAAAAATCTGAACTTGCAAATATTTGGCAGTGATGGAATAAAAGATGAAAGGCTGGAACTCAGACGTGCTATTTTCAGAGCAAACTTTATGGGAAAGAATATGAGAGTAGGGGAGTATACTATTCTTTATCTAAAAATGAATTCATTGTATCTTTATAAAAGCATGGGAATACAAAGCTTATCTTTCATGTCCTTAGTCTGAAATCAGATTCAAGTACTGTCCTTGCATCTGTTTGAAGTTGGTATGGGTTGAGGTGAACACCTGGCTATTTTAGAAAGGCTCTTTTTTCCTCCCCTGCTGTGAACCTTTCCTGTTCCAGAGAGCTTTCTTTTTTAGTTACCAAGTTGGTTGCAATCCTTTTGAGTTACTGAAGCTCATTGAAAACCAAAAGGGCAGCAGAAACAGTGAGGGCGGTTCAGGTTTCAAATGTGAATATTCTTGGATAAATGGGATCAGAATATGGTGCTTTGCTGTAAAACTGCTTTAATGGTTTAAATAAATAGGGAAGTTGGCACAAAATATTGGATTCTTTCCTTTCATTAAATGGTAGAGTAAAAGGAAACCATGACAGCCATTGATAGTGCTGAGTCTGATTCCTTGGAACAGCACAAATGGTATCAAAGCTAGTGACCTAAATTGTGGTCATGGATTAAATCCTTCCTTACAGCCAGCCTCAGATGACATCCAGTATGTTTGTCATGACAAAATCAGAAATAAGATCTGGCTTTAACTTTTCATATCTCTTGTACTACTTTTGTCATTTTGTTTTAACCTGGCTGTGCAGGTTAACATTAATACGAGTGAGAGTTTTTTGCTTTATAGTGTGCTCATGCTAAGATTAGTAATGCTGCAGGTGGATGCTGTATTTTTAGCTTGTAACAGGTTACACTTGTAGCTCTGTGGTGCTAAATCTTTTAAAATAGAGCACTATGAATGGCAAAAGCTGAGGCACTTGTAGCTGTTGATGTGTGGTGTCACTGCTTTGTCTGCAGACCTTGTTTCTGTACCAGTTATCAAAAAGGTAACTGGCATTTTTGAAGCTGTGAGGTTTTATACCATCACAGTTAAGAGTGCCTTGTGCAAACTAAAGTTTATACTGTTAAAGACAGTTAACAGAAGTTCCCAAACAAAAACTGTCTGGATCATCATCTTCTAGCACCTGCTGAAGAATTTGGACTTCTGGGATATTCTTGACAGCAACCTGCCAAATGGCTACTACTTGATGATACACCCAGCCGTTTGCCAATGTCAGGTGAGAGTGACAAAGCTGTGTAGCTGTCTGCTTTAATAACTGTAAATCATTTCTAGTTAAAACCTTCCCAGTGCATTGCTAAGGGAGGGACTCTCAATCGTATCTGGGAGTGCACAGTAGCTGTGAGACAAAAGTTATCAGAACTGTAGTAGTTTATTAGAGGAACTGTGCTTTTGAAGTTCTTCCTCTTGGCATGGGTTTACTATTTCAAAGCTCTAAAGGAGAGAACTTTTCTGTGTTCATTCTAGATAGAATTAGTACTTGCTCTAATGGGTAACAAAGATTTTGGTTATTTGTGTGCAGCTAATTGCTATTGAAACACAGTGCCTGGCCAGGAACAAGAATTGATGAGGCACACATCTGTCTGTGATGATTTGGGGATACATGATTTTGTGTCAGACATAAGGACAAGACTTTCCTCTTCATTGTAATGATGTTGTATAGCACAATATCAGCTGGAGGAGTGTTGGCCCACTGCAGAACTCTCACCTAAAATCTGATTCAGGTATGCAGGCTGTGTAAAAGGAATATATTAGACTGAATTATTGCTTTGAAGCTAGATGTTTGATTAGATGTTTGAGGACATGCAACAATCAAAGGTTCGTAGCCAACCATTAGGTTTAATAATTCAGTGAAATGAAAATTTGAGATGGCAATTAGCTCTTTACTGATAGAAGAGGGGATGTGATTTTTAAGTATAAAGAGATGTGGGGAGATTGACCAGATGCAGAAACTACAACTGTTTATTTAAAATAACCCAACTGTTTTATTTTGTCACAGGTATTCATGTTACACCAGTGCAGCACCAGTGGGGAGCTTAACTGGGAAGACACTGCTGACAGCACTGGTATTCAAGTCCAGTAACCAGATGTGCCACTCCTGCAGCCTGTGAGAACTTCCAAATTATTTAAGAAAGGATTTTCTATTTAAACAAATGTTCATCAATGTCAGTATTATACCTTCATAATTTTAAATTAGAAGCTGCTGAAAAATCACAAAATAAAGTTACGTGTTTTACCCAGTTGTCTCCCAGTTTCACTTTGTGGTTGAACTTCATCTGACCAAATTAGAATGGGCAGGTCTGGGCAGACCTGGTTTTCAGTGCAAGTTGGTTCATATAGATGGAATTTCTCTAAACTCATAGAAAGACCATCAGTTTTTGCATTATAAATTACAGACTGATTTTAGACTGAGTTCTTGATACTTCTTGCTCACCCAATAACTAATGCTTGCTTTGTATGAGTTTTCTGTAGATCTCTGAACACTGAATTTGCTGGAATTGGGGTTTTTTGGTGGTTTTTTTTTTTTGCACTTTCAACTACTTACACTTGAAGTAAATGTAGCTAGAAAAGCACCCAAGTTAAATTGAGGAACCACCTCAATCTGTAGTTACCTACAAGTCAACCAAATACCAGATTTTAAATATCTGAACAGCTATTCTACTGAAATACTAAGTCCACTTGGATTTAATACTTGCTGAAGTAGTAGTTTTGCAGAGCAGCCACCATTAATTTAACATGTATTAAAGCCAAGTGGACTTTAATGAGGTTAAATTATTGCTTATAGGTGTAATACAAAGCAACACAGCTGATCTCAGAACTTTGAGTTTTCCCACCCCTGGAAGGGGCAGTTGGAGAAAAGTTTAGATGTATATGAAGCACTCTACTGAAAGTAATGCATTAAATGCATCACAGATATTTCTTGCAACCAGAGTAGGTTTTTTTTTGAAAAAGTAGTCAGATTTTCAATTTATTGCAATGTCTTTGAAAGTGGGAAGTGATTCTCATTTTCTGCAGCTCTTGTATGAGTACATGACAGCTGCTTTCATAACTAGGGGAAAATTTAATCTGATAGTGAATAGCATTGAACTAATATAACTAATATGTGGGCAAATCAGCATATCAAACTAATTAAGCCTTTTTCTTTTTTTTCAAGACTATCTAATGCTTTCACTGTGGATTGCATAGTGAAGCATTTTACAATCTAAACAGCTACACAGTGACTTCATTTGTGTGTTTCAGACAGTGATTGCTTGATTTTCTCATTGTAACTCAAGTCTGAGTTCATTGAGTTTGCTCATTTTATAAATTAATTCATAAACTTAATTTTGACAAGAAATTATAATTACAAATCTTCACTGAGTAAAGTTTCCCTGCATTGCAAACCATGAAAAGCTGTCCTATGCTCAGTAACTGTATGGTGTTTTTCTGTAAGGCTGCAACTTGCAACTTCATAATTCATTTAATCATAGAATCAATAGAATGGTTTGTGTTGGAAGGGACCTTCAAGATCATCTAGTTCCAACCCCCCTACCATGAGCAGGGACACCTCCCACTAGACCAGGTTGCTCAGTGCCTCATCCAGCCTGGCCTTAAACACCTCCAGGGATTGAGGGGGCATCCACAACCTCTCTGGGCAACCTCCTCTAGTGTCTCACCACCCTCATAATAAAGAATTCTTTCTTCTATTCAGCCTAAATCTCCCATCTTCCCATTTGCATCCATTTCTCCTAGACATCTTTACCTAAAAAGAAGGTAGGGTGGGAAAATGTCTCGATGCTTGTATCCTCCCATTCCTGCTTCACCCATTGACAGCCTTCCCACCTTGTTAGCTGATGTGCTAAAGCAGCCTGTGACTATATCCCTGCTTCTGGCAAGACTCTTCTACTAGATGAGGGGTTCTTGGAGTTTTTTTTTGTTGGTTTTGAGGGTTTTTTCCCTCCCCCAGCTGCATTCTCAGTGCTGTTGGCCGAATCACTGAAACCATTAGGAGCTGGTTATCAGCCCAAGAGTAAGTAATAATACAAATTACCGTTTTTCAAGATTCCTTCTCAAATGTATTTGAAAAACGGAGGTATGGCTTCTATGGTAAGTGACACATGGTAGTGTGGATTTGGATAGCTAATTGGTCCCTTTTCACCTCTACCTTTGCTTTTATTTGGCTGTTGATGCTACAGTGTCTGAACACTGCATGCCCTTGTAAATTATCCTGCTAGTGTCCATGTGAAAGAGGAGATTGTGTGGGGCTTTCTCAAGGGAACATGGAAGCTCGTTTCAGAGCCCAGAATTGAACTAATTCTCTTGAGCCCCACTGCAGGTCCTTAATCACAAAATCATTCACCACTTTCCCCAGAGGGATTAAATGTAATAACATGTATCAATTGAGGGGGTTGTCTTTTTTTTTTTTTACACTTGAGGTTTGCAGTTGAACTTTGTTGAAGACTGCTGTCATGGTGTGAAAATCTGTCTTTTTCAAAGGCAGGGGCTGGGAAGTTGCTGTGTTCCTCTGGCACACACTGGGATGGATCAAGTCCTGCTGGTTCCTCATCTGGGGAAGATGCTAAAATGGCACATTATGTGGGAAGAAATAGTGAAAAATGTACATGAAGAACAGAAATTAGGTGTGTAAAGAAGATAAAAAGCTATGGTGCTGTCTTAGCAGTCAGCTTGAGCTTATGGCTACACCTGTGAAAAGGAAAAACGGAGCAAAGATAGTTTACACCCACGTTCACATACACCTGGGCCATTTTTTGTGAATGTTTTACTCTTGGAGAGGATTAGGTTTAAGTGGGTAGCCTTGTTAAGGTGAAATCAGAGAAAGATAAAACCCAGAAAGTTCTGAACTGCCTGTGCTCAGAGCAAACAATGTTTGAAATGTCACTCCCTTAAAAACAAACTAAGAAAACACAAACTAACCAAAACAAACCAGAATAAAACCAAACACGAATGGAAGAAAACAACCTCCCTCTGCAAAACAAAACCCCAGGCTTTGTAGAATGTGTCAACTAAATGAACTGTGAACTTTCAATTTATTTTCCTGAGCAGTGAAGATGCTTCTTTCATTGACCAGCTACAGGCAGCCTCTCAGAAGTGGTCTTAAACTATATTTAAACTTATACAAATAAAAATGCTTGTTTCTACTTCAGTGAGGGGTTTGGGTGCTCAATTTTAAGCTGGTTAAGAAGACCAATGGTCCTTTACAAAACTGACTGTAGTGGGGTGCTCCGCTCTCTGCAAGAACAGAGGATGGTGTGGCTAAAGGGGGGTAAAAACAGCAGTCTGAACCTTGAGCAGATAAATATTTAAGTCCTTCTCCATTTTAAAACTCCTTTTGTGGACTGGTGTGGGGCAGCCCATTGCTCTGTCTCCATTTGCACACAGGCCAAGGGCCTGTCCTGGGGCCTGCTGCCCCAAGATGGTGGCTCTCCTCAGGTGAGGGGCAGCGCCTGTGGCGGTGAGAAGTGAAGGAGAGATGTTGAATTCCCGCTGAGCTGCTTTTGCTGCTCATTTTTTAGTCATCCAAAAGGCTGAAAATAACTACTGTGAGTTTCTAGAGGTTTCTCAGCTCCCCTGAGAGCTACTGGTTTGTGTGTGGGGGTTTATGTGGGACAGCCATCTCACTGAGGGAGTGGAGAAGGCTGAAACTTCACCATCTCTTGGTCTTCAAAACTACAAGTCCCACCTGAGGACTGGGATAAATATGAAGCATGGCCTACATCAGAGGCCTGCAAGAGAGATGTCATGGACACCTAATGATTCTCATTGTGTCCTTTGATCAATCTGCTGTTTGTTTTCTGAACTGCTCAGCTGCGCAGGAGCCACTTGAGGCCTACACCCCGTGTTACAAAGAAGAAAACCTATCTGAGGAGATTTTAACCAGAATCCTGCTCCAGTGATCAAGTAGAAAAAGGAAAGAGAACTTTCATCTATAGTTAAGGCTGACATATGGCCCAGAGTGCTTGAATTATTGAATGCTTTTCATATCACCCAGTACTGCCACTGATTTAGATGTCCTCGGGGCTCATGTGGTGATATATTTTAAAGGCACTGTATTTTTCATCTTCCACTCTTACATCTTTAGCTGGATTTACTTTTCTGACAGAAAGCTTGGATTTAAAGTATTTTTTTCAGACAAGCACCAGTGCTACTCTGACCCGCCTTTGAACTCCAAGTGTTGTATCTGCAGTAAATGAAAATGTTGCTGTGGAGCTGTAGATGTTCTGCTTGGCAAAGCTTGGCAAAGTTTGAGTAACAAGGCAGGAAAAAGGGACTTTCTTCTTTAAAATACATGTTTTGGCGCATGTAACAACTTTTTGCGTTGTACCATCATCATGGCTGGGTGTTGGTATGACACTGTGTGACAGAGGTGAGGTTTCCTGCCCTGGATGAGGACAGCAGGAGGCTGCCCAGATCTCCAGCTGCTTGGAGCTGCTGCAGGGAAGCAGGTCTCACTGCCAGCCCTTCTCCTGGAGCCTGGGAACTGGACAGGAGTGGAGAGCAAAGCAGGAACAGAGAAGGTTCCACAGAAATGTAAGAAAAAACTCTGACAGGGTGAGTGTGACAGAACAGTGGCACAGACTGCCCAGAGAGGGTGTGTGGTCTCCTTCTCTGGAGACATTCAAACCCCACCTGGACTCCTTCCTGTATGACCTGATCTGGGTGTTCCTGCTCCAGCACGGGGATTGGACTTGATGATATCTCCAGGTCCCTTGCAATCCCTGACATTCTGTGAAAGCCTTTCTCCTGTCTGAGCAGATCAGAGAGCTGCAGCCCAACACAGGAGGAGGAAACAGTGCCCTTGGAATGCATTTCATTTCCATGGGGAAAACCACCGTGGCATGTGGCCTGCCCAGTGCAAACCAGTAGAGAAAGCACAGTGGTCCCTTCACCTGTGTTTTATCCTTGAAGCTCATTCACCTTCCAGAGCTGCCCATGGCCAGCAGTCCATCTGGAGCAGGATCTGCTGCAGGTAAGAGCTTCTTCATGAGATGTTTATCTGAAGTAATTTATAAACTGCAAAACCAAACTTGAACTGTTGTGGGTTTGCTTGTGTGTATTGTTAAAGGGGTGTGTGTAATACCTGGGCATGATTGTTTTCACTGTTCCCATGCCTTGAGGTGAACCCTGGGTGAGCCAGGGGGAAGCCTTTCTGCTCAGTCCCCCTCAGACACATGCATGAGTTGTGGGGCTGAGAAAGAGAAGTTACTGGTTTGTGGAGGTATTTTCTAGTGTTCTCCAGAGGCAGAGCATGAGTAGGGAGACTGACTGTGATATGGTGGCAGTAAACTTTGGTCTTTGCAACAGGTGAGTTGAAAAACACAAATATTGGTAGGCTTGTTAATTGCTAAGTGCTGCTGCTTTAGTGTTGGAGTCCATCATGAGGAAAGCTTGATGATGAGCAATTTTAATGTTTTCAGATACAGTTCTTCTAAGCATTTCCTAATTCTGTGTTCAGAATTCTCTCTCAAACTGTTTTTTTGTAGTCACCTGTGACACTTAGGGTTGAGGACACGCAAGTACGTTGACAAATTTTTAGTTTCCTTTTTTGTTTTAATGACTTTTGCTAAAGATGAGTGTGCTGCATGGGTACCAGGCAAGATGTTTCCTCTTGTGATAATAAGTTATTTACATGGTGCTTGGTTTTCCTTGGTCTGTGGGCTGAATAAATGGTGAGAACCTAAAGCCCTTATCCTTTCTTTTGTGCTCATTTGTGTATTGCAAGCTTTCTGGTGATGCTTGTTGAAAGTACAGATTTTATTGGGTAATTTTTGCTTTGGTACTTCTTCATCATCATTTTATAGTGTTTAATGGAGTGCAACACAGCTGGGGATATGAATGGGACATATAGAAGGAAGAAAATTTCCTTTCTTGGATCTCTTATGAATGAAATGTGTAGACTTGACAGTACTTAAGCTGTTTTGTTGTTTTAATATCTTCTTAACATCCCTTCAGTGAGAACTAGCCATTGGGAGAGGTTCACTGCAAAATTCTGCCATCCTCTGTAATTTTGATTCCTGATTTCCTGGGGAAATCTTAGACTCTAGTGTCAGAAACTAAGAAATGTTGAGTCCTGGTTGATTTTTTAAGGTATGAAACCTTTGTTCAGTGCTGGGTTTATGTGTCTGGGCTACCTAATATTGCTAAAGCTGCAGTATAAAGTATTTAGAGATGCTGAATTGAGGCTCCAGTTCCATCCCATCCCTGATGCTTATGCTGATTATATTGTATTTCTTAGTCTTCTGTTTTGTTGGATTATTCTTCACTGATTTTTGTCTCAATGTATCTGGTTCATTTCAAAAACCAAAGCCACCTCATGTAATAAAGACAAGGTGTTGCCGAAGTTGGATAAAAGTCAGCAACAGCCACTGATCCTCTGAGTCTGGTAAGCCTGAAGAGATCACTGTCCTGGTTTTGGGCCAAAATTAATAAATTAGCCCCCCAGAGACAGATGGCCCTCCCTCCTCTCTCTGAAGAGAGGAGAGGAAGGAAGGAGGAGATTTAAGAGTTCGGAAGAATTCCAAACTACTTTAATAGATAATGAAACAATAGACAAAATCAAAAGGAAAAGACAAAAAAGGTGTACAATATTTACAAGACCGAATCCAGCTCCCGGGATGATGATCAGGTCCCCACGTGGGCAGGCCGAGGAGAGGCCTGTGGTCTGAAGAGCGCAGGGCCGGGGAGGGGAACGCCGACGAGGGAAGAGCCGAGGAGGAAGAGAGACGAGGAGGGAAGAGAGAGACTGCCTCTTCGATCCCTCCTTTTATACTGAGAGCATGGGCAGATGGGATGGAATACTCCATTGGTCACATGTTACATCCATCAATGTAGAACCCTCCCCTTGCGGTTTCTCTCCTTCCTCTTTCCGGTACAGCCGACCACGAGTTCCTTCTTCACTAGTCCTTTGGCACCTCCCCCAGGCTGGGCTCCAGCCTGGCGAGGTCTGCCGCAGGCTTCGATGGCTCTCCTTTGTCTTCCTATTGAGAACTTGATGGCCGTCGTTAACTGCCTAGCCAGTGCCCATCCTCCACGAATTCCTCCGTTTTTCTTTAAACATTATACAGCGGTAAACAATCTTACACACAGTAATAACAAGTAAAAATATTAGTACAAACACAAACCAGAAAATTTACCCCATTCTACCTCAAACCAGGACAATCACAAAAATCACAGTGCTCAAAAATCACTATGCTTTTCCTCATGCATCTTCCCTGTCACAGCTTTCCCATGTAATTTTAGGCAAACCATGTCTGTAACTTGGTCCTGTTTGTGTGAATTTCTTTGAGCACACCATTTGTTATGCTGGTGCTGGGTATCCCAAATCTTCTGTCTCAACCACTATGGCAAGGGACAAGTGTCAGAGAAAAGTGGGAGCAAACAGGAGGCTTTGTGCAGTTTGTGCTAAATGCTGAACTGTAACAGAAGCACTCCCTTAGTTGCAGCAAAAAAAAAAAAACCCTGATAGTTAATAAAAAGTTGTATTTCTCCTTTTTTTTAGTAAATAGTCAGTGAATTCCAGAAGCAGGGTATAATCTGCAGTCTTGTGATGGGAGAATGTGCCATACACATTGGCATGGGAGAGACCTCAGGGTGGACCATCCACCTTCAGCTCAGTCATGTCCTGACATCTGAAGTCTTTATTTTGCACCCATAAAGTTTTGTGAGGCTCCATAGAGTATGAAGAGC
>VZTY01029741.1:0-33526 GCA_013400935.1 Turnix velox | reverse complement strand
GGGTGGTGAAGCACTGGAACAGGTTGCCCAGAGAGGTTGTGGATGCCCCCTCTCTGGAGGCGTTCAAGACCAGGCTGGACAAGGCACTGAGCAGCTTGATCTAGTGGGAGGTGTCCCTGCCTATGGCAGGGGGGTTGGAACTCGATGATCTTTAAGGTCCCTTCCAACCCAAACTATTGTATGATTCTATGATTTATATTACTATTACTATGCTTTCACTGTAAATAACTCCAAAGCAGAATGCCAGAAAAAATAAATTGATTTCACAATTAGAAATTAGAAATATAAACCCTCTCTACAATGACAATGATGTATCTCTGTCCTATTTGCACAAGACCTACCCAAAGTATGAAGTTGAAGTACTGCAAATGAGGGCTTCACACCTCTCTATAGTTATAGAGATTATATTAATAAAAAGTCAAGTATTTCTCAAGGTAAATGAGGGACCAAAAGGACTTGTGTTACAGCCTGGAATGTCTCAATTTCTTGTGAATTCTCCTTGGCTTGGCCAATGCCATTTCTACAGCAGCTCATCATTCCATTGAGAGCTCCCATCATGAAACATGACAGAAAGAAAAAGAGCTGATGAAAATTCAGTGAATCCAGCTTTTCATTTGAGGAGATCCTCAAACACATACAATAGCTTTGTTTTCCCTAATTGTCAACATTTATAACACAATTGCATTTATTTTTCTAGTCAATATTGAAAACAAATGATAATTTTTAATATTGCATCTTTCATCTCAATGGAATAGAACAAACACCATAGTTTTCACTCCTTTCTAAAAGAGGTGAATTATACAGGGAAGGTTGGACTGCCTAGGCAGGAGATGCATACATTATCTTTTTCCCCATGAGAATATCTGAATATTGTTGCTGTCAGCTTCCTTCTGTACATGCCTAAATTACTTTCAGAAAACAGACTTATTTAAACCCAGTATTTCACGTGCCAAACTACATGCACTAAATATCAAATGCTGGGAAGAGCAAATACTAATATTTCCCAAAGTATAAAAAAAAAAATTAACAACTCTCAGTGGAATCAGTCAACAGAGGTTATTACAATTCCATCCAAACAATCTGTATCCTACTAACTAAATAGAGAAGTATTTGAAAATCTAGACTGTGTACACTGCTCATTATGAATCTTCATTCTGTTTATTTCAAAGCAGGTGTGAGGACTCTCTTTTATTTCACTATATGCTGAATCAGGCCTATTGTAAATAAACAGCATTAGTTAAATAATTCATAACACTGCAAACCCAGATACTGTGCAATAGCTTTGTACTTACATGGTAAGAGTGTGTTAAGTGCTCTGATGGTTTGGTGACAGAAGTAAAAAAGAATGAAAGGAAAAACAAGGAATTTCACTGAATTTAAGGCACTTCAGGAGAATTGCAGTATGTTAAGCAACTGCAGAAAGCTGAGAACTCATACAAACAGACCTAGCAAGGCTCTGCTATTAAAGCACAAGGGATAAAGCAACAGCCTTGACTACACTTTCTGCCTTTCCCTTCCTAGCTTTGTCTCTCAATGTCTATTTACTGCCTCAGTTGTTTTCTTGGATAAATTCTGAGAAGTAATTTTGCCTACATTTTCTTTTGTAAATCCTTATTTATCCTTTCATAACTTTATTTCTCCTTGTTTCAAACTGGGTGTGTCTTCACTTTAGCCATCTCTCAGGTCATTCTTCTTTTGGAACTTCTGTCCATCTCTAGCATGCTAACCAGCCTTTCAGATAAAGAAAAAATATCACTAATTCCCTAATCCTGTCAGTTCCTTCAAAATCATAATGATCTACCTATTCCTTCTGAAACCTCTGCTTCCTACTTAGCTAACTGCTTTTCCTCTGGTCCTTAATATCCACTAGTTTCACATGTATCATGTTTAGTGACCCATCTTTGCCCAAGGGACCTTCCCCATCACTCATTCTATCTATGCACCTTTTCTCCTCTTCTTTCTTAAGCATGCTTCTAGCTAACCTTGATTTCATTATTAAAGTACCCTCTACCTCTAAGTGGAAGTCTACTTCTCCTAACCTCTCTCAGTTGCACATGAGGAGAAGTTCTATCTCACACTTACAATATGAATGACAAAGCATTAAAAACTTCACTTCAGCAGAAGGCCTCTAGAGGGGTGAATGTTCTTAATTAAATCAACTCCTCTTGCACCTTACATCATGGAATAGCAAAGTAAAAGCTTAGCCTTTAAATGAGATATTCATAACTTACTGGTCTGTATTTTCACACCTACTTAGGTCAAATTGTCCCTCACTTTTCCTATTTCCTCCAAAATCTGTATGCCTGATCACTTCTACTTGGTGCAAGAACACAGGAAATCAAGACAGAAAGTAACCACTTGTCAGAAATCATTCTTAAGACTAATTCTTTTTCATTTTTTACCACATTGAAATCAGTTTTGTGCAAAAGCAGCAATTACTTGTGGTCCTCATTACTGGCCTCCTTTGCCTGAAGAAGCAAAACAGTGCACTAATGCAGGTGTGGTTTAGTCACTGACAACCCAGACTTACTATGAGACAGTCGACCAATATGGGTGGACAATACATTCCTTATGCCCCTAATGCTGAGCTTTGAGCAGGCATTTCAGTCAGTTCTAGCAATGTTTTTTTTTGGATTTTACTGCAGAGAGTAAGACAGAGCAACTAAAGGACACAGTGCAAAAGAAGTTCCCTTCTAGTTTCTTCCAAGATATCCTTCCTGCTAAAGCTGTATTCATAAATAGGCAAAAATAGCGCACACTCCCAATAGTCTCAACATTCTCATGCACTGTCACCAAAATAAATCCAGGAAACTAAGTAATCAACCCCAGAACTCAAGTTTGTGCAGAGCAGTGATGAAGTTCAGTAAATGTGGAGGAACTATTTACAACCATAACATAAAAAACCAAAATTGCTCCAAGAGAGTGACATGAAGCTGCAGAATAAACACCAAGAAAAAAATGCTCTGGAGAAACTTTCCAGAGTTTCCTTCCTGCTTAGTCCTTATAAGCTAAAAAATTACTTTGAGTTCATTACTTATACCCAGATTAATGTTTTTACTTGTATGGAAGTAAAAGAATAGAGAGAAGCTGATTTGAGTCATTCTTAGTAATCTCTCCTGCAAAAAACATATTTTGGAGAAGAATAATATCCAGACAGCTGAGCCAAATTTCGTTCTCCCTCTCAGACAAAATTGGATCATGATTCATCATATACACAGTTGAATTTTAATTTATTCCTATAGAAAGTTTGTTTGTCTATTTTCTTGTAAGCAAGAATTAATACACTAAGACACAGGAAAATGTTAATTGCATTGCCTTTCAAATTTAGAAACAGCAAGTCCAGCTCCTGTTGGCATTCATTCCAGCCTGAAGGACAAATGTCTGACCTATGCACAGAAGTTCTCTGTTCTCTGCAGAGGTTAACACTAAATTCAAATCAGTAATCTCTTGAACAAAATGAAAGGGTCCTGTCAGTCTTCAAAGAGAGCATAGATAGATGGTTATCACCTTCCTCAAGGAAAGCTGCTTCATAATTATTCATTCCCACTGTAACTCTATAATGCTACTCAACAAAAAGAGGAAGGTGACACAGGAAAGCATTTGGCTTATCAGACTTATATAAAACTTCACTCAGCTCAGTGGAGTCCAAGAAGGATTTAGCCATCTGGTATTCATACATACATCATGTCTATGTGTTCACCCAGTAAATGAGTAGTTCATGAAGCAACACTAATGATGATAACCCTTCTGTTCTTTCAGTTAGAAGATCAGAAAGCCCTTTAGCTACTGGAAGTAAAGAGCACACCCAATTACATGGGGAGGAGCCCTCATCCCTTATCTCTGCTTTGAGAGAAAAGTTTTGCTACAAATTCTCAGTAAGGAGATATGAGGAATTCAAGAGGAGTGCTGAGCTGCACACACTGAACAGCTCTCAAATTGCACCCACTTCATTGGGCCATGCCATGCAAACTCACCTGAGAAAGCACCCAGAACCCATCTGGACCTTAACCTCATCAACTGTTCTATCTCAAAATGCCCACCATTAAGAGGATTCAGCACAGACTCCTCCAAGTTCACAAGGGAAGATTATAGAGCACCTACATATCCCTAAAAGGGGGAACCAGTCTTGCAAGTGCTGCAATTGCCATAAACACAAATGGGTTAGTTAACAGCCACGTGGTACTAAGCAGTTGTAATCTTCCGAAGCCCCCAAAACTAGTTTGAATCCTTCAGCTCACTTGTAAACCAAAGAAGCACAAAGAAACCATGTGCAACTATGTAACACTAGCTGTCTGCTACTTATTAAGCTTTTTGGAAATAAATACACAAAATCTACAAAAAGTATGTAACAGTGGCGTTTTGCAGCTTCCAAATCATAGGTTACACATCACAACCAATTTGGGGTCTTAGAAAAATTAAAATGTATCTACTTCTACCACAAAATCCCATTGGTTGACAGTAGGTTCTGCTTCTCTTTGCAGAAAATCACAGTCGGTTTGGGTTGGAAGGGAACTTAAAGATCATCTAGTTCCAACCCCCCTGCCATGGGTAGGGACTCCTTCCTCCTCCCACTACACCAGGTTGCTCAAACCCTCATCCAGCCTGGCTTTAAACACCTCCAGGGAGAGACACATCCACAACTTCTCTGGGCAACCTGTACATTCTGTACCCTATTAAAAAGTCCTACCCCAGCATTTCTGTAGTCCCCTTCAGGTATTAAGAAGCTACTAAAATACATGGATTCTGTTGAATAAGCAAGCAAATGGAGGCAACCTGCTCTTGATACATCACATACAAATATAATTCCAGCTTTCTCTATACATTAAAATACTGTAATTTCATAGAATCATCTTGGTTCAAAGGACCTGATGTGTTCAAGGCCAGGCTGGACAAGGCACTGAGCAGCCTGATCTAATGGGAGGTGTCCCTGCCTATGGCAGGGGGGTTGGAACTCAATGATCTTTAAGGTCCCTTCCAACCGGAATTATTCTATGATTCTATGACCTTTTAGATCATCAGGTCCAACCTGACTCTGACAAGAACCATTCCTAAACCATAGGTCTAAGCTCTACATCTTCCTGTCTCTTAAATACCTTCAGATAGTGCTTCAATCACTGTCCTCAGCAGCCTGTTCTAATGGTTATTCATTCCAAACATTTTACTCATCCCTAGATTCTTATATCTAAACTTCTGTTTCCTAGGCAAAATGGATGTGCACTTAGATATCAATTCAACAATAAATAGCAGCAATAAG
The DNA here is from genome assembly GCA_013400935.1 of Turnix velox. Classification (NCBI taxonomy): domain Eukaryota; kingdom Metazoa; phylum Chordata; class Aves; order Charadriiformes; family Turnicidae; genus Turnix; species Turnix velox. The sequence goes on along the minus strand of VZTY01029741.1, from coordinate 28,272 downwards.
AAAGGTGCAGAGATACATATCTGTATATATATATGTACATATACACAGATATACGCTATATAAAGTAGCACTTAGTGCAAGCAGCAATTTTCACACAGGAAGGAAAGTGAGCAGTCGGGCACATGGGGCCAGACCTTCGGCCTCTCTGCTGGTTGTTTACCCACTACCTTGGAAGAGGGAAACTTCAGAAAAGCAAATTTGTGATTAACAGTAAATCTGACACCAAGGAATGCTGCTGTAAAAAGGCACATGGACTTCAGAGTAGAATCATATTTAATAGGATTAAAGTAATTACTTCAGTCTACTCAGCCCTGGTTAAGTCTCCATTGGAGTTAATTAGCAAATGATGGTAAAATACTCTGAACATACAAGGATTAAATAATTTCATTATTAATATTATTAATTCTTGCAACTGCTGCAAGAACAGGCAGGTCCAGGGTCCTCGAAGTGCTGCAATGTTGGAACACGAAAAATCAGGCCAGTACTTCTGTCTGGCTAATTTAAGCACAACACATTTCCTTGCTGTACTAATCATGCATCTGCTTCAAAAGCACAGACAGAGATGCTCAAGCCTTACTTTAACCCCAAGGAAATAACTCCTGTGATCCAACACAAAATGAAGGGCCATGTCCTTATCAGCACATAATGACCAAATATTTACAGAAAAAAGAGAAGGAAAATTACAAGAAGGAAATAAAGGAGAAAACTACTTGCTGCACTTAGGATTTGTGAGACAAATCGAAAACTTGTGCCCCTGCAGCAGTGTCATACAGAATACGGAATCCTTGCTGAATCCACAGCTTTAGGCAAATACCCATAAAAACATAAGAAAGCAATGACTGAAGGTGTGGGGTAGAGGGAAGGAAATCAGACACTGAATTAACAAAGGTTAAAAGGATTGGGTCATATTTAGTTCTGCAAAACAAAGACCTAACTGCATGCAACTATATAAAAGAGGTCATAAAAGGAGCAACAACTGAATGTCCTTCCTAGACAAAAATGGAACAAAAAAATAATGAAGCCATAAAAAGCAAAATTAAGGTCTGAGAATCTTTATAACACTAGTAGAAAAAGCAGCCCAAAGGCTGTAGAATACTCATTGGTGAGGGCATTCAGGCTTCAGTAAACACCTATCTGTTAAAGAATATTTTGTTATAATCACTCCTGCTCTTACACACAGAGGTGGAATCACATACCCACCAAATGTGGGGATTGGATACCTACAGTTAATTTCTTTCATATTTTTGAAACATTTACTCAGAACAACAAACATCTGGTCCTTAATCCACCAATTAATGGTGTTTTCAGCCCTAAGGAATTAATTACAGAATTCATGGAAAACAGTTTATTTGCTATCAACGGAGTAAAACAATTGCCTACAAACTTCTACATTGCTAACAATGCCTTTAATTGCACTCCCTCTTATTTGGGTTTTTTTCTTCGTGTTTTTGGTTTGGTTTTGCTTGTTTTTTACATTTTAGTGTGAAAAATAAGGAATAGAAAGTCACCCCTGGGCAGAGACCTTTGCTGTGGTGTGTCAGCAGAGAATTACACAGCACTGTAGATTCTGGCTCCCATTCATGGTACTGACATTCCTTGAAGAGCATCTCTGCTCTGTATTGAAGAAAAGTACTGTAAAAAGTGCTAGATGTTATCATTAGTATTCAGGAGGACAGAATTTTGTGGCTTGGTTGAATTCAAAAGGAGCTTTGAATTCATCAAGCTGATAGATTTTACAGAAGAGAACAGCTCTGAGGGCTGGGGTCAGGCCAGGCTTTCTACCACCCTCTCCCAGCAGCACATTGTGAGACCACATCTGGAATATTAGTCACCTCAGTTCAGGAAGGACAGGGAACTGCAGAGCAACAAAGATGATGAAGGAGTTGGAGCATTTCCATTATGAGGAATGGCTGAGGGAGCTGGGTCTCTTTATCTTGGAGGAGACTGAGGGGGGACCTCATTAATGTTTACAAATATGTAAAGGGTGAGTGTCAGGAGGATGAGGCCAGGCTCTTCTCAGTGACCTCTAATGATAGGACTCAGGGCAATGGGTGCAAGCTGGAACATAGAAGGCTCCAGAGAAATATAAGAAAAAACTTTTTCACAGTGGGGGTGACAACACTGGAACAGACTGCCCAGAGAGGGTGTGGAGTCTCCTTCTCTGGACACATTCAAAACCCATCTGGATGCCTTCCTGTGTGACCTGATCTGGGTGTTCCTGCTCCAGCAGAGGGATTGGACTTGATGGTCTCTTGAGGTCCCTTACTTCTGTGATTCTGTGCTGCAGACACACACAGCATCACAGAATCAACCTAATGGCCACTAACTTTTTGGTTTTACTATTTCCACAATATGCTGTTTTAATCTCTTCTCAGCTGCAAAAACAAGGTAGTGTCTGAAATATCACCCTGATAAAGAAAATGTGCACTATTGAGTGTGTTCTCAGAGCTCTTATGTATTCTGGCCCTTCTGTCATCTCTCTTGTTGCTAAGGAGCTTTCCTGGCTACAGCTGGCCACCAGAAGAGGCTTACTCCACAAACACTGCTTTGTCACCACCTCTCACACCCTGCAGCTCAGTGGATTTAAACACAGCTGCTATGGAGAAATTATATTGAATGGAAAGACAATCACCATCACCAAATGTTCTAGTACCCTGGTGTTCCTGTTAGTAGAAGTGGAACGTGCTGTTCATCAGTTTATTTGCCTGGCTTTGCCACTAGATGGATTTTAAGCAAACATTTATCCTCATAAAATAGATTTTCAATTAGTAACCAATACAAACAACATGCATTACGATTCATTTGGGCAATACAGACTTACCAATAATAGCTCTAATGCTTCTGCTAGCTTGGGGCAGTCTAATTGACCGATGTAATTTACTTCAAGGTTACCAATATTTGGACAGCTCTCAAAAGTATGATTTTGGTACTAGAGCCATCTGTACACATTCACTGTGGTCCACCTTTTTTGTGCCACTGACTTTGCCTATTGTTCTGTGTGAATAGTCCTAAGATATCAAATAGTAAAGGGAGGAACCAAGTCATTTCCCCTTATGCTCTTTACACACTTCAAAAGATGTAATTCCTAACAAATCCTAAGCTGTAATTAAAACAACCAAACAATTTAACCAATTTTTGTTCACAGAGAAACCACAGCCAGGCTGGTATCTTGTATGTTTGTTTTCTAATGACTACGAGCATACAGTGATGAAGACTGGGCTATCAAGGTCTCTGGCAAGAAGCTACTCTCCTGTCAGCTTGAAGTGGCATTCTTAAAAGGCAGCCAGCAATTAAAAGTCTCTTTCTGCAGTAATTATAGGCCTAAGAATACCTTTTGAAAAATGTTAAGTTCTGGTCCTACCAGTAGCTCATGCAAGAAACCAACTCAGTAGCTCAGAGTCCAGTGCACCAACCAGAACAAAGGATTGAAAACCAAGTCTTAACTGGCTGGTCAGATAAATTTGCTGTTGTGTCCACAGCTTTAAAGGGGCTTTCCCTGCTATTTGAAGTCTTTCTTAGAATGAGAACTAAAAGTGGAAATCGGAAAGCCCAATATTCCTCAAAGTTTTACTTTTTCTGGCTTCTCAAACGTGCAACTCCCAAAATAAGACAACTCTCTGATGCTGAAACACACAAAAAGCTGGTCAAACCCTGAAACATTACACTGAAACATTTTCTTTTTGTAAAATGCAGGAATAAAAAGCATTAAATGATTCAGCAAGGATATAAAAGGGTAAACAGAAAAAGCAATCTCACACTTCTGCTGTCGCTAGATGACTTCTGTATTCAAAACAGTCAAATAAAATCCAACCCCACTGCTGTTGGTACAAAGACACAGGACACACCCTTGTATGAACAACAGCTGATTTTCTCAAAGATAACCCTGTCCTCCTGCTGAGGCTTCTCACTTCTCACTTACCAGTTGGGACAGCAGGATCCATTGTTGGCTTTTCCCAGGTATTGATCTGCTCCCAGGTAAATCCATTGGTTCCCAAGGCCACACTATAACCACAATTGCTGTAGTGCTCATCAAATGAACAACCACCTAAAATCAAGAAAAAGAGAATAAATTCCTTTATTCATTATTTATATCTCTTCATGGTAGCTCATTTACTTTAATAGTTTCTACCCAAGTACAAAAGTAAAAGAAAAAAAGGAAAGAAGAAGAAAAAAAAATCAATTTCCTTCATATTAGATTTCAGGCATCAGAGGAGTTATCAAAAAAGTATTTTTTAACTTCCCACTCTTTATCTTATGAAAGCTTTTGCTTTCTTTGCTCCATGCTATTGTTTGTTAGATCAGTTGCCTTTATTTCAACCTATTTTCTTTGAGGACAAATGCACACAATGAGTACACACAGGACTATTTGCATTTGGGTCTCAGTAACTGACACTTAATTACATTAAAAAACCTTCAAATTCATATATTTACAAAAAAAATAAAGGAAGAAGAAATGCAAAAGATAACAAGTACAGCATCACCACAGTGAATCCTCACTTTTTGCTTTTAAACCTGAAGTTACATCTAGAGAAGTGCAACCTTCCTTTCACCACTTCCCTTATGCATAAAAACATGAAGCACAGTATAGATGAGTCAGTATTTTTGAGTGCAACCCTTTAACATCTTCACAAGAAGAGAAAAACAAGAAGTGGATAGCAACCAGCATTCACACCTTCCAGACTGTTGACAAAGTGATCTTTCCTACTGCAATTCCTGAAACACTTGGAAATAGTTAACTGTCATAAACAACCTGGCAGCCACCTGAACACTTGTAAATCAGGGGAAACCCATAAACAGTGGGATGCAATTCTGTATGCCAGCACAGATTTTCAAAACTTGTGTCACATAGACAAATCAAGTTAGTTTTTTCCAGTTAGGACATCCCTGTGCTAGTGTCCCTTATGTCACCCTCGGGCACATTCCTCTTCACACCCACCTTAGTCTGCCAAACATCTTTTCATACTGGATCCATTAGATCAGGCAGCCTGGGTCCTATAGTTAGATCTTAATCACACCAAGTGTCTCCATGCTGCTTTGCTTTTCTCTCTTAGGGAAACAAGGGTGATTTTTCTCTGCAGACACCAGTCCTCCAAAGAAAACTGGACACATCTAACACTTCACAGCTGCAAGGACTGAGCAATGCTCAAGGCAACACTAACTTTGCCAGCAAATTGTCAATTGCTCTTGACACCAATCAGTTATACACAGGGATGTTCCTGACTCTCTGCTCCCCAGTGGCTACACTGCCTACAAACACAATAAATAGTTGCTACACAAGTGATCTGTGGTCCCTTTGCAGTAAGGATTATCCAACACTGGGAATACTGAGGCCTTCGTTTGTTTTCACCTGTATTTTCTACTCTCCAGCTCCCAAGAATGTGCATCATAAATGACAAACACAAATATACACCATGTCATTAAGTGAAATTAAATCCTTTTTCTATTGAAGGGCTTCATGAGCACTCCAACTGCCACTGGTTTTCTATGTTGTTCTACAAAACTTCACCTATTATTTCTATTTAAGTATGTACCAGAAGGATTTGTTGGGTAGAAGACTTGACACCTCAAAATACACTTGATAAAGAAAAGATTAAAGATTGATATGGATAAGAATATCTCTGCAAAAGACAAGAGTGTCTTTACAAACAAAAGAAATTAGATTAATTTTACAGACAAAGGTGTTGATTAAACCCAGACAATCTAAATACAGATGTCACTGAAACTACAAATAAACAAGAAAAACAAGGTAACTTTTCTGATTAAAACCATACAATATACACACAGATATTACTGAAATTGCAAACATGATTTTGATATGAATGCTGGGCTTTGATATGCATGTTAGGCATACTGGGGGAGTCTGTCAATCCCAGTTACCTTGGAACCAATGGTAAAAGGGATAGGGACATTTGCAGCTGGGAAAAACCAGAATAAAAAGGAGGCTCTGGCCTTACAGAAATTAGAGAGACCCCAACTGACAAATGTCTAGACAGGCTTGCCCTTTATTCTATTGAAGTCAACTCTTTTCAGGACTCCTCTGTCTCTTTTGTGACCACACCAACCTCAGGTAACAGGACCTTTCCAAACAAGATAATCCTATAAAAACAGAAATTTAATATATTGTACATTTTCATTAGAAATAGGATCTGATTATAGCAGCTTTTATGACCCTTGCAAACTTGCCTATTTCAGTTGAGTCACTGCAAATACCAAATCCTCTGCTCTCAGTCTGCAAGCAGGTCATTCTAATTTTAAACATAAATCATAGAGTAGAATCATAGAATGGTTTGTGTTGGAAGGGACATTAAAGATCATCTAGTTCCAACACCCCTGCCATAGGCAGGGACACCTCCCCCTAGACCAGGTTGCTCAATGCCTCATCCAGCCTGGCCTTAAACACCTCCAGGGAATGGCAAAACTTTAGACATCCAGAATTTCCACAGTCTCTGCTCAGTGTAACTCAGCTCACAACAGCAGTGCTGTCTCTCAGCTGTTACTTACAAGGGATTGCCAACAAACTCTATGACTGAGCCACACAATTGTATCAGGCCTCCTGTAACACAGAACATTGCATATGTCCTGCTAAAGTCCCAGAAGCAAAACAAAATATGGGGCATCACCTCTAATTTAACTGTTAATATTTCACAGCCAGGGTGACAGAGCAGTGGCACAGGCTGCCCAGAGAAGGTGTGGGGTCTCCTTTTCTGGAGACATTCAAACCCCACCTGGATGCCTTCCTGTGTGACCTGATCCAGGTGTTCCTGCTCCAGCAGGGAGACTGGACTAGATGGTCTCTTGAGCTCCCTTCCAATCCCTGATATTCTGTGATAACAGAGAAAGTAACTGTTGATATCTTGGTACAATGAGCTAAACAAGTTATTTGATACATGCTGCAGTACCTGTAGTTAAAGGAGAAGCTGAAAAGAGAAAATCTGGGGGAAAGTAACTAGGAGTTTCCATGGATAGGAGACATCCTCAGAAAGCTTTAAAGTGTGTTGTCTGAAAGTCAAAGGTAACCTTTGTAGTATAATTGGGTATGAAAAGACAGGATAAACTGTGGAGAGCCTTTAAAGCAGCAGCAAGAGATCTATGTTTTACAGAATGAAAAGGTTTGTGGAGAAACCTCCAAATGCAGAACAACAGGGCAATAAGCCAGAAAGATTAACTTACTAAAAGCAACAGCACTAGAATTTGGAGAGGTGAATTTGCACAAAATGAGGACAAGGAGGAAAAAATGGAGTCAGTGTTGTGGGCTCAAACAACCCATAAATGTTGCAATAATCTCAGTAACAAGAGGAGAATCTCCATCAACTTCTTGCTATAGCGTGTGAAAAGAGCAGAATTAAAAGTGAAGATGTAGGTAGGACCCAGAGCCACATTAACTTGTGAGCTAAGAAGTCAGCAAGGATGTTACAGCTTCAGTCACAGTTCAAATCTCCACCCCATTTCACCTCAGGAACTGAAGATCCACAGAGCTCTCCTCTCCTTCATTGCCCTCAGTCTGTGTAGGATGGCTTCTCACACAATTCTCCCTTCTTCCAGTAGTTTTGCCTTTTCTCTGATACACTTTCCCTGAGCCACCACAGCCTGTGATGTCACAGAAGGGGACTCGCCTCTCCAAGGGAGCAGCCCTGGCTGGGGCAGACCTGTCCTCTCCTCATAGCAGCCATCCCCAATAAATTCTAGTTTAAACTATAAACCTCTTAATAGCTTTCAAGTATCTACTTCAGTGAAGACAGGAAATCCAGCATAGCCCAACAGGCTAAAACTTGCAAGTGGTTTGTTTTCACTGATACCAATATTAGCTTAACATTTCCTTAGACAAATCTAGAAGGATACCTAAATATGAGTTATATCCAAATATGCTGGAACATAAATGGGCTAGGAAGGCTAGACTCACCCTAATACAAAATTATCTATTACTGAAACATAATAGCTCAGCAGCTAAACAGGGCTATTCATTCATGCAGAAAAAATAATCCTCAAATTGGAAGAAAAATCTATTCAGATGATGGGTTTGCAAGCAATAATTTTAGCCAGAGAATCACCAAGGTGCTCAGGGAAAATGAAAACATTTACACATTCAACAAGTCAGGTTCTACACCTTCATAAATTAAAAAAAAAAGGGGGGTTTGGAAGCAAAGTGGGATCTTGGAGCATTTTCTCTATTTGGTTGAAAATTAAACACTAAGGAATGCAATTGCCAAGTGGGGAAAAGGAAATGGAGATGACTTTGATAACACAAATGGTCTTGACCCCTTTTTACAAAACAAAACCCAAACAAAAAGGAAGCTTTTCCCTTCCCAAAAAAGGTCACACTGAAGCAAATAACGGCTCATGCAGGAAGGATAAAATATCCCTTGTTTTACACTGCAGGCTCATAACAATGCCATTGCTCATCTGAGTGATGCTAATTAATCCTGAACAGACCTATCATCAGTTACTGAGACATGCCCCCGGATTAAATGTAAACCAGCCTTGCATAAATAGAATGTCTCCTCTGAATATATAATTGAATTTGCAGAAGTGTGCGCCAGGGGGGTGTTTAAATAAGTGCACAAATATGATAAAAAGAACTTCACGCCATTGTATCTAATTCAGTAAGCAAAAATAATGGCAGAGCACGTTCCAATTAGTCCTTGATTTATTTATTTTAACAAATCCAATTAGCAGAATGTTTTATAAAGTCATCCAATGTCAAACCCTCACGGACTCACCAGATAAAAAAACCTCAATGCTTCTCAAAAGGCATAAAGAAATATACTGATGTGAGAAACTAGAGGAAAACTAACAGTAAATGTCATTTGTTTGAATTCATATGTCCAAATCTAAGATGACACATCTCACTTCAACTCACCAGAATATATGTCCTTTATTAAATACCAATAATATATTTTTGCTTCTGACAGCTTAACTGTCACTATTTCAATAGCATAATATTAACATTTTATGGCTTTATTTAAGCATAAATATTTACATATCTTTAATTTAATTTGATTTTTTTTTACACAATGGAACAAAATCATTTAGCACATCCATTTCAAAGAATCTGAACTTTGAAGTTCAGTTTAATTTCAGTTTGCTGAAACACACTTGGATTTATTTATGTCAAGTTTTTACATTTGACTATCTCAACGTATTACAACATAATTGTAAAATTAAAGTTTTTCAAAACCATAGAACATTCTTAAACAGACATTTCCAATCACCTGTCCTTATGCTTCTGCCTAATAATCTTTTTAATTCAATACTTAAGTGTCTTTCTACCCTTAAAGCAGATTGGTGCTTTATTCATAATATGATGAAATTTAAATTCCTTCTTTAAAATGCAAACGTGCAGTCTTTTCACCAAAGTTTCACCAGCTGCTGTACTGGAGTCTTCATCAGTCAGAACTCTATTGACTGACTTCATTTCAACATTTTGTAGTGTCACACAGAATACCTACTCAAACTGAGCAGTCATTTAAATTATGTACTTATTTTACCATTCACCAAGGCAGCAAAAAACTGTCTGGAGACAACTATTTCTCACTTACTTTATATTCCATTAGTAAGTCTATCTATCTTTCTCAATAAGCTTTTATACAAACTTCAAATTAATGTGTTTGAACTTCAAGCAAGAAGCAGTCATTGACTGACTCACATTATCCTTAGTGATGAATAAAATACCGTCTTAAAGGATGCAATTTCAGGAATTCCAATATCATCTACAAGTCTTCTCATCATTCTCCTCTCCCTGTTCCTTTAGGGCTGCTAGGGCTCCTGTTTTGGAGGAAGATGCCCATGCAGTTGAGATGTTTTCTTTGAAGCTTGTAGTCAGAAAGCACAAAAGTAATAGTTTAACTAAGGACAGGAAGCCTGGTTTATTGCCACAACAGTGAACACGGTGTAAAATTCAACACAATCTAATTGCAATAAGACATAACTAGAACAGATTCTTATCAGTTTTAAAGAAATTACGCACTTACTGGGTTGGCATTTTCATAATCACTGTTAGCTCGCCAGTTCTTCCCAAACAAAGACAAAGGAAGCGAATTCAATCAATGCTGAACTTCAGAAAGTTCCCTGTTCTCTTAGGAAGTCTGCAAAGGCCTCCTCCATAACACTGCTTGCAGTTGGCATTCTCTGACATGTCACCACCACATGAGCAAATCAACCTTACTAATACCTCCCATGGGCTAGAGACTATGCCTGACTTCTGCACTCACAAAAACCTACCCACAGGATGCATAAAGTCAAGAAGCCACAAGTGGATATGCACACATTCCATCTGTATTCTAAGTGGTTCAAAAAAGAAATGCAAGTAGCTTCAATGTATTCCTGTAGAAGGCTAACATTGTATTTATGTGAAGAGTTTATACTTTATTCTGGCTGAACAGTACCAGTATTTTGTTTAAATTGCTTCTGAAGTGCACAAGCAAATAAAGCCCCAGCATTGTGCAGGTCTCCAAAGACTGCTCCTTCATATTTGAGCTATTATACTTAACATGGACTAGCTCAACTATATAACAGAATATGAGAAATTTATCTAAAAAGATACATTTACTGTTTCTGATTATCAAAGAATAAAATCTAATTGGCTAATTCAATCACAATAACTTGCAATTGCTCTATCTTATTAAATTGAATAGCCTGGTTATAGGAAGCCACTCCCTGGGAGTGGCCATATAATTTTTATTGATTTTAACAATTCTCATTGCTACAAGATCATACATTCCCCAGATTGAGGTTACCCCTTAAAAAAATACCCTTTTACTTGATGCTGACAGCTTGGGGTTTTTTTTCAAATTATATATAAAGTGCAATGCCAAGGATATTTGGTGATATGTATTCTTAATTGTTTTCAGCTAAACCACAGTCTTCTTTGAATGTGTCAGAGGCAAGTCAGCCCTGTCAGTGACAGCAGTCATCCAGCTGCTCTGCTTTCAGCTGCCCTGGAGTCAGACTGGGGGTCAGATGGCAAATCACAGAATCACAGAATATCAGGGATTGAAAGGAACCTCAAAAGATTATCTAGTCCAATCCCCCTGCTGAAGCAGGAACACCTAGACCAGGTCAGATGGTTGAGGTACTGCCAATTAACTAGAGATTGAGATTTTTATAATCCATTCTCTGATCTTTTAATCTACTTTTTTTTTCTGGTTGATTTAGTCTACCTCTGCATTTTTCATCCACATTTTCTCCCCTGATGTTCCTGGGTGTACCACTTGCATTGCAATATCCATGATGCTTTCCAGAATCATAGAGTTGGAAGGGAACTTTAAAGGTCACCTTGTCCCACCCCCTGCAGTAAACACCTTGTAGCAGATCACATTTCTCAGAGCCTCAGCAAGCCTGCCCTTGGATGTCTCCAGGGATGGGACCTCCACCACCTCTCTGGACAACCTGCTTCAGTCTCACCTCACTCCTGAGGAAGAACTTTTTCCTAATGTCTAATCTAAACCTGCACTGCTCTATTTCTAACCCATTGCCCCTCATCCCATCAACTCCATACTGTGGCAAACACAGTGCACTGGAAGCCTCTCAATGTCCTCAGCAGCACATTGTAAACATGGNATCTTATTAAATTGAATAGCCTGGTTATAGGAAGCCACTCCCTGGGAGTGGCCATATAATTTTTATTGATTTTAACAATTCTCATTGCTACAAGATCATACATTCCCCAGATTGAGGTTACCCCTTAAAAAAATACCCTTTTACTTGATGCTGACAGCTTGGGTTTTTTTTTCAAATTATATATAAAGTGCAATGCCAAGGATATTTGGTGATATGTATTCTTAATTGTTTTCAGCTAAACCACAGTCTTCTTTGAATGTGTCAGAGGCAAGTCAGCCCTGTCAGTGACAGCAGTCATCCAGCTGCTCTGCTTTCAGCTGCCCTGGAGTCAGACTGGGGGTCAGATGGCAAATCACAGAATCACAGAATATCAGGGATTGAAAGGAACCTCAAAAGATTATCTAGTCCAATCCCCCTGCTGAAGCAGGAACACCTAGACCAGGTCAGATGGTTGAGGTACTGCCAATTAACTAGAGATTGAGATTTTTATAATCCATTCTCTGATCTTTTAATCTACTTTTTTTTTCTGGTTGATTTAGTCTACCTCTGCATTTTTCATCCACATTTTCTCCCCTGATGTTCCTGGGTGTACCACTTGCATTGCAATATCCATGATGCTTTCCAGAATCATAGAGTTGGAAGGGAACTTTAAAGGTCACCTTGTCCCACCCCCTGCAGTAAACACCTTGTAGCAGATCACATTTCTCAGAGCCTCAGCAAGCCTGCCCTTGGATGTCTCCAGGGATGGGACCTCCACCACCTCTCTGGACAACCTGCTTCAGTCTCACCTCACTCCTGAGGAAGAACTTTTTCCTAATGTCTAATCTAAACCTGCACTGCTCTATTTCTAACCCATTGCCCCTCATCCCATCAACTCCATACTGTGGCAAACACAGTGCACTGGAAGCCTCTCAATGTCCTCAGCAGCACATTGTAAACATGGAAACGCTGGGAAAATAGCTGCTTTTCACCTCCAGACTCCACTGTGTAAATTCTTTGCCTAAGGAGCAAAACATACAGTAAATACATGCTGTGAATAAACACATCTCTGCGTAAGAGCACACGTGAGTTCTTGAAAATATATGGAGCTTCTTGTCTGCTTAAGCAAATTTTCTACTATGGTACACCAGTGTATGTGCAAAAGTGCCTCCCTAATTACAGCTATGAATCTTCCACTTACAATATCTGACCCAGAACATGTATTTAGCAGAGCTGCAGCTGCAGGGCTCTAAACTCTGTATTAAAGAGGGGTAAACAGGGGAAAGGAGGGAAGATCTAAGGCAACATTAACACAAATGCAGTTACTGCTAAAGAAAGCTCAGATTTTGTTAAAAATGGGGCTTTCACAGCACATGCCACCACTCAGTGTGTTTCTCTGACACATCCTTAGCCACCTGCAGGCAGGGACAAATCACAGGTAATCTCAAAAAATTATTATCAGTCACATTTTGCTGAGGCAATCCCATTATGGATTAGGCAGTGCCACAAGGCAGCTTGGCTCCATCCTCTGATGGAGTGAAATTATTTGCTAATAACAGGTTGTGAACAATTCAGTATCTTCTCAGGTTCATGATTTTAGAGGAATTCTAAACTGTAAAATGGACTTATTTTCTACATTTTATGTTCACCGTGCTCCTCGTCTCAAAACAGTTTCACGCTGTGCTATGCTTTTGATACAAAACTTGCTTGGCAACAAACACATAGAAAAAGATTACTATTCCATCATCCAAGGCCTTTTTCCTTTCTGGGATAGATCACCTCCAGTCTGAGGTTAAAACTGAAAATAATATGTTTCCAACAGAATATATTTTTAAAGACAGGTTTTCTGAATACCCCAGTTCTTTTTTCCTTTAAAATAGCACCAAGCTCTAACTCTGCCTGGAATCATTACATGCTTAAAGCAATTCCTTCTAAGACTTGAAAGGCACAAGGTGAAAGAATCTAAATGCAATAACTTTTAAAGGATATTGAATGACCAGATTCTAATAAGAAACCCTTTTCTGTAATATAAGCCATGGTTTCACTCATAATTTAATCCTTGGTTAATTGAGACAAGTGAACTAAGTATTCTAGGCTCTTTATCCCTGGGCACACCTGCACTTCATGTCCAAAGGGAAGTGCAGTTCAGATGCCCCAGTGAAGGACAGATTCTAAAAATTTAAATTTGAAATATGCTTTGAAATAGTTTAACTGACAGCACTTCAACATTTCCTGCTAGAAACCTAAGAGGATTGTGTTAACACCTTCCACGTGAGCATAAAACAAGACACTTCGGATGTACTGTAGACAAACTTTCTACTGCTGTCCCCACACTGAAACAGGCCAGGCCTGTAAGTTCAATTCAGATGTACAGAAGTCTCATTTACTGTACCTTTATTTCTTGAAGTAAGGTCTTACCAGCAATTTACGAAAATAACTGGTTTTGCTTAACCAATTTCTCGTTACACAAGAAACTGATTAACACCATCTCCATAAATTAGACAAATACCTTCTATGTGATACTGCTCTACTCACACCCTTGTCAAGCCCCATAAAATAACTTTCCACTTGAATCTGTGTGAGCATACTGCACACAGTATTTAACAGCACAGGAAACTTAATTAAAATGTAGTGCATACCCAGGTGAGAGAGCACATACTTGGAAGCAAATATTTATTTTAAAAGTACCCTTATAAAGATACCAGCTATACTGTTCAACTGAGTGTAAGATTGCTAATAAATTCATTGTTCATTTTTATATAGAACATTGTAATTCTCAAATACCTTTGCAAAAGTCTGATTCATTAAATACATGATGCTCCAAAAGACTATCATTATGATATTAAGTAATTCAGAAATTAGGTTCAGTTTCTGATCAACAGAAATGGCAATAAACACACTAACCCAATTACAACCAGCCTGCAATTACATTGATATTTCAGTTAACTACACATTAAGCACCACAGACAGAAAAGCAAACAGATGGAGCAAAGGCAATGTTTTCTCCAGCCCCACCTGGAGTTACTGTGTCCAGTTCTGTAGTCCTCAGTATAAGAAGGACATTGAGCTGTTGAAGCAGGTCCAGTCAGGGGCCACAAAGATGACCAAAGGGCTGGAGCACCTCCCTTCTGAGGCCAGGCTGAAGGAGTTCGGGTTGCTCAGCCTGGAGAAGAGAAGGCTCAGGGAGACCTCAGAGAAGCTTATCAATACCTGAAGGGAACCGACAGAAAGGCAGGGGTAGGACTTTCTAATAGGATATGTGATGGAAGGACTAGGAATAATGGATGCAAATTGGAAGAGGGGAGATTAAAGATGGATATAAGAAAGAAATTCCTTACATTGAGGGTGGTGAAATAATGGAAGAGGTTGCCCAGAGAAGTTGTGGATGCCCCCTCAATCCCTGGAGGTGTTTAAGACCAGGCTAGATGAGGCACTGAGCAACCTGGTCGGGAGGTGTCCCTGCCCATGGCAGGGGGGGT
Organism: Turnix velox; assembly: GCA_013400935.1. Classification (NCBI taxonomy): domain Eukaryota; kingdom Metazoa; phylum Chordata; class Aves; order Charadriiformes; family Turnicidae; genus Turnix; species Turnix velox. The sequence goes on along the minus strand of VZTY01029741.1, from coordinate 13,258 downwards.
TGGAACTAGATGATTTTTAAGGTCCCTTCCAACCCAAACCATTCTATGATTCTATGAACTCCCACGATGACTTCTCCATCTTAGCCATACTCATGACAGCTTCTGCCTATTCCCTTCAGGGGGAAAAGGCGGAAACAGAGAGGTTGGAGCTAATTCTGTCCTTATGCAAAGACATACAAACATGGGACAGTGGCAGATTTGTGACTGGAGAGACAGCATTTCCCACATGCGCTGAACAGACACTCCAGCAATGAGGATGGGACTGCAGTATGTTACTTTTGTGTGAAAGCAATGGCGCCTGTCAGGCTGCACCCAGGAGGTGCAACTGCTTTAAATCACATTCTGCACTTGGGGACAAGACAGTTCTCACTAGGCCATCAACCTATAGGATTGCATTTTCTTTTAAGGCACTGTTTTACAAGAGGGTGTGAGGGAAAATGTGATACTTGACTGTATTGCAGAATTTCTAGCAGTTTAAGACTGCTTTAAGATTAGACACTGAATAGAAGCAATTAATACAGACTTCAAAAGAGCAGTATTTGATGAGAAGTTACAATTTTAACAGCAGAAGAAAAAAATAATTAAGAGCTGGTTTCAAATTTAAAGATTATACCAGAGTTCCACAGGTCAGGTCTTGTTTTAGTGAAATCTTTCCCCTTTTCTCTCCATTCCTTTCTCAGAGAAAGAGAGTTGATACAACCATAAGCCACCCGCATTTAGCAGCAGGACAGATGTGAACATTGACTTACTGCACATTTGACCTGACTTTTAATTACAACTTTAACTTTTAAAACAGTTCCACTTCAGTGATCCCACTCCTCAAAAAATCACCAAAGCTCAGCACAGTCTTTGCAGTGAGATTTCTCTCATAAGTAGAGCTAACTGCCCCAGCAGCTCTTCCATGGAGAATTATCACAATTGAGAAATCTGATTTCAATCAACAAATGAATGAAAACATGAGCTATTAAAAAAGTGACTCCTCAAAGTTGACAGAACTCACTGAGAATGTGATGACAGCATGAGCTGTATGCCTGAAGTAAGCATTACAGCTTCTCTTGGCAGATAATCAGGTAAATAATCTGGGAGGTTATTTTACCTTCAGTGAATGACAAAGAAAATAGACAGGCATGTTTGAGAGAGCACATCCAATGACTTAGCATTCCTTGGTGACATGCCATTTTCTTGCTGATCTCACCAGGAATCATACCTTTCCTGGGATGACTGTAAAACACCATGGTGAGGACAGAGCAGTGTAAAAGAGAAACCCTGCTTATTACTGTTTAATAAAAGAAAATAGAAGAAATCTGTGCAAACCACAGTTTCACCTGAGCTAAAGTTTGACTGTCCAAGGGTAACTGAAGTTCCCACACCACAGAAAAATCTCCTCTAGAACACACTGTGCTCTGCGGAGTGTAGGAGAGGAAGATAAAAGAAAGAAGTTTACTATTACCCTTTAAGAGAGAAAGTAAAACATCGAGCTACTTTAGTCAGTGGCAAGTGCCAAGACAAGTAAACCATTGTCTCATTGTTACTGGGTGCCTCTCTAATGTATGTTCTTCTAGAACTAAAAGTCCTATGATGACATACCTGGATCCTCACAGCCACAATAGGGACAGTCAGTTCACTCTTCTAATCTGGAACAGTTGGAGATTCAGTGCTTTCCTTTCTATGGACTATCATCAGGAGCACCTCCTAGCCTCTATTTCACTGGATTAAACAAGCCACACACTTGCAACCTCTTAAAAAGAAATGTTCTCAATGTTGTCAATAATCCTTGTTGCCCTTCCTTGCATCTACAATGTGCCGAATTAATCTTTCTTCTGAAGGAGTGTTTTACAGAATGCTTAAGATGAAAGCATTTTTTACAGGATACCCCAGGTAAAATAATTCTTATGTCACCATCTCACCTTACAGAAACAGATTCTCTTCTCAGAAGCAAATCTCAGAGAGTCATCTCTATCTCTTAGTGTTAATGCCCCAAGAGCTTCTTGTCACTTCCAACTGATTTCTAATCATAAAACACAAAACTAATTAGGTGTGTTATGCATGACCTTGCACTCTGTAATGCTAAATTACTTTCTTTTTTTATTTCATTACATTTTTACATTTCAAAGTCCTAATTTCTCCAGTCTGATAATTTTACCCTCCTCCAACTGCACATGACTGTATTCCTGTAATAGCATGTCCCTTGTTTTTAATGTCGGGAACATCAGTGCAAAATTAAAAAAAAAAAAAAATCTTATATCAAGAATTATGCTTTAATTTTAGTTAGCTTGTCTCTAGCATGATAAAGTATTAAAAAACTAGTAATACCTGGGTTAGTCCTAGACTCACCCATTAAACACATTTTTCTATTATAATCTACCTAGTTAGATCTATTCTATTACATCTTCCAAAGTATCCATCCCTAGCACTGCATCTCAAATCCATAAGTAATTTCTCAGTAATATTCAAAAAGTATACTGATATACCAACTCCCTTTTAAACTCTGTGTTGAGGATTTACATGAGCACACTTCCAAAAAAGCAAGATTTGAATTTAAACCTCTCTAGCTTTAGCAATCAACTTTACAATATCCAGTACTGAATGAAAAAACTTGGACCAATCTTCCATCCATCCAGTTCTACACTGATGATATTAAAATTGTTGACTATGAGATTTATTATCTTAGAATCATAGAATAGTTTGAGTTGGAAGAGACCTTAAAGATCATCTAGTTCAAACCACTCTGCCATAGGCAGGACTCTATCTTCACCTTGGATAAAGTCAGTGGACTAGTGTTCTGTTACCAATCAAATCAGGCAATTATTACACAGAATCCAATTTCCAGGATTTTCAAACTGTTACAACATTTAAGAGACTGGAAAGTGATCAAGAGAAACATAAGAAGTTCACTTGCTCTAAGCCCCTTCACTTAACAAGCTTCTATCTGACTTTCTCAAATTTGAAGTTACTGTTTTGACATGAAGCATTAATAAACCAGAATTAGTAACTCATAAGTACCTTTACTAGTTACTATAACCTGAGATTTTCCACTCATGGAATCCTGGCAGAATTTCATAATACTGCTGATGCACACTAAGTGTAGAAAACATACTGGTTATTACTCAAGCTTTGAAAGTTTAATATAAATACATATATAGACATATTAAATTATGACATATTAAATTATGACATATTAAATATGCATATGACTAGGAAGAGATCCTATCCTGTTTCTGCTAACTGTAAAATTCAGGAAGTTGACTGCACTGCTCCTGGATTTGTAGTAGCTGTTGCTTTCCCTTTACAGTGAGAAATAACACCCACACAAATAGCAGACACTGCTCTGTTTTTCATGCAAGTCAGGCAATGGGAAGCCTAATGAAAACAGCAGGGGTGCTTGGTTAGGAAGCAAGCCACAGGAACTTGAAAACATAAGGTATATACCTTCAGAAATCACAGAATATCAGGGATTGGAAGGGACACCAAGAGATCATCTAGTCTCATCCACCTGACAGAGCAGGAACACCTAGATCAGGTCCCACAGGAAGATGCTCATGCAGGGTTTGAATGTCTCCAGAGAAGGAGACCCCACACCCTCTCTGGGCAGCCTGTGCCACTGTCCTCTCACCTTCACCATGAAGAAGTTTTTTTCATTCATTTCTGTGGAACCTCCTGTGTTCCAGCTTGCACCCATTGAGAAGAGCCTGGCTTTATCCTCCTGACACTCACCCTTTACATATTTATACCATTAATAATGTCACCCCTCAGTCTCCTCCAAGCTAATGAGACCCAGCTCATATATACCCTGTTCCATAGGTCAATAATATGGTACTATACAGTCTTTGGGATACTCTGTAACAGAACTGGTAAAGCACAGAAAAATACCAGAGGACCTTTTTAAGATTATTTTCTTAAATCCCAGTGGGTCACACTATCATATTTTTCTTTCTTCTCCTGGAGCCCATCACTACAGGTCCACTCAAGCTAAAGGATTATGTTTGAATTATTGAGAACACTCATCATCAAATAACTGTGTTGTGAAAATAAAGTATTTTGCTCAAAAGTTCAATCTTTTTCTCATTATGACAAAACTTCTCAGGTCTCTACACGTAACTTACTTATAGTAATGCAGGAAAGATTACAAATATTTATTATTGATCAAACAGTGGTGTGTCAAAGAAAGGCATGAATGATGAGTGTTTCCCTCTACTGGTCCACGTGACACTTACATTTGAGCAGTAGAGCTGTTGCCAGTAGCAAACTTAAAACATCATGGAAAACTGCTAAGAAAAATAACAAACTGGCAAACAAACCACATAATTTTGAGCTACCGTTATCTCATGAAGGGGAGATTTGAATACATGAAAACAAGCGTGTCCACCAGGGACATTAGTTTTTTTATTTCATCTGCTTTTTTTATTTCAGTTGGTTTATAGTACATTTCCAGGCTCTAACAAAGGGCAGATAATTCTGTCCATTAACATGGGATTTTCCACAACAGACCAAAGAGCCTTTACCTGTTTTGAGTGAATTTTGTGGCTGTTGTGAACTCTTTAGTAGCAAACACCACTGTCTCGTGTGGAATATGCTGAAAAGGTTGACAGTTTAATAGTTCAGTATCATAGTCATCTAGGTTGGAAGGCACCTTTCAGTCCAAGCATCAACTGGTTTACTGAACTGCACATCTTCGCCATTTTTATTATTATTATGAGGGGAGTTTTAAGTTATAGCCTTTCTGTATGATTTTTTAAAGAAGCAAGATCTGCTTGAAACTCCCCATACCACAGACATGTAAAGGAACATCATTAGATTACAGATGATCATATCCTTATTTTAATTATTATTTTTTTTTAGATTGCTTTCTTTTAGCAACAGCTTTTTTTGAGCAAGAACAAAGCATTATGCAAGAATCTAAAATCCTTTTGGCCAAGATACCAACCATAAGTCTTTACCAAAAATGTCTCTTGTAATGGATATTAATTCTTTTACTTTTTTGCCAGAGATGAAAACTATGCCCAGCTGAATAAGGGATTTTTACTATTATAGCCCCCCAGAGACCTAAACACCAGCCAGAATCTGAAAAAATTCATGTTATCAGGATAAATCTCTTCATTTTTTTCAAATTTCTATTAAACTATACACTACAAGGTCTACAGTGAGAATCATTAATGTATTCCCTAGACAAATGAGGTTCTCGCTAAGTGCTGGGAGGTTGAGAGTTTAGGATTAGTACTAGGAGTCCAAATATTAGTCTAAGAATTGTGCCAGCATAATACCAATTGACCTGCTATTACTTTGCCTTCTCTGCTCTGAGCAGAGGGCCACTGCAGGAACCCCCTTGGAGAAGGGTACTCTTCGGAGAGGAAAGCTGAAGAACTGCAGGCCATCTTAATTCTGGTATAATTTTGTTTCTAAAACATGGTTTAGAAGCAGAACCAGTCATATGAACATGACTCTGATATTCTTTTTAGTTTAACTTTGCTAACCTGGTGCTAACTTGCTTGTCTCTGGACATCCTGTAACCTATCAGGCATTACATGCAAATGGTTGGGCACTTCTCAGTAGTTACATCCCAGTACTTAACCTCACTGTGTCATAGTTGGGGTGGTGGGCAGGCTGGCGTGAGTGATACTGCTGGGGGGGTCTATTACAGACCACCATATCAGGATGAAGGAGTGGAAGAGGCAGCTGAGAGCAGCCTCGAGAGCACAGACTCTGGTTATTGTGGGGGATTTTAACTTCCCTGATACTTGCTGGAAGGCCACTCAGCTGCCATACACAGTCCAAAGGGTTCCTCCAGTGCATTGATGACAACTTCCTGATGCAAATCATGGATGAGCCAACTAGGAGAGGAGCACTGCAGGATCTTATCCTCACTAACAAGGAGGGTCTGGTTGAAGCTGTAAAGGTTGAGAGAAGAATGCAGCAACCGTGTGATGGTGGAGTTCAGGATCTCATGTGTTAGGAACAGGATAGCAAACAGAATCACAACCCTGGAATTCAGTTGGGCAAATTTTGGCCTTATCAGGTATTTGCTAGGAGAAATCACACAGGACAGGTACTAGAAGGTAAGGGAACTCAAGAGAGCTGGTTAGCATTCAAGGACTGCTTCTTCCAAGCTCCAGATCACAGTATCTCAACAGGTAGAAAGCCACAAAAGGGAGCCAGAAGACCTGCCTGGTTACACAGGGAACTGCTGGGCAAACTCAAGGGGAAGAGGAAGGTCTACAGGTCATGGAAGGAGAGACTGACCACATGGGAGAAATATAAGACTTGCCAGAGGACAGAGGGAGGCAACTAGGAAAGCTAAAGAATTAAACCTTGCAAGAGGGGTCAAGGACAACAGGAAGGAAGGGCTTCTTTAAATACACTGCAGGTAAAACTTCATAATTTTCCAGATTGAAGTGTATCAGTATCACCACCTTTACCCTTCTATCTAGAAAGAAACAGGTTAAAGAAGTGACGTTCTACTTCCTAATTTTCCAGAAGCAGCAAATAAATCAAATGCTCTGATCCCGCAGCATTCATTTATTTCCCCTTCAGACCAGTTCATTTGCAGCAGAAAGGAAAGCAGAGATTTCCATCTGCAAGCACTCCCTTTGTCTGTGCAAGCTCAAAAGCTCCCTAGAAGTTAATGCATCAAGCTGGTTTGATGTTCCTCTTGCTCAGCAGCTATGGAGTAGCTATGCCTTCATTGTGGTAGAGCCCACAGCTCTGCTCACAAAACACAGAGAGTACAACAGCAGAACGTGACAGTTTATTTCCCAACACAGGATTACATTCACAGGCACACTCTGCTGTCACATCCGCATTCACGGGTGAGCAAACTTAGCGCCTGTGACTATAAAGCTTTCACTTACAATTTTGGTTTAAAATTCCCTCAAAGGCAATGTTGGAAACACTTTTGTAATGTGGAATCCTGGGTTAAACGTCCATCCAATGCATCCTTTGGTGACTATATTAAATTACAGCTAAGATGGAGCAATTAACAGGTCAGCCATTTCCCCTTCAAATCCCATCTTAGAAAAGAAGCCTAATTAGAAGAATCTCCAAGAGGGGAAAATGATATTTCTGGAAAAGGTGACTTTTTTCTGTCAATACTTGCCATCAGTTCAGATTACATGAAAAAGCCTCCTAAGTGTTAGTTTTTAGACCTTTTCCCAGAGGAGGGCCACGAAGACGAGAAGAGGGTTGGAGCATCTCCCTTATGAGGACAGGCTGAAGGAGTTGAGGTTGTTCAGCCTGGAGAAGAGAAGGCTCGGGGGGACCTCACAGTAGCTTCTCAATATCTGAAGGGGGCTACAGAGAGTCTGGGGTAGGACTTTTTAATAGGGCACAGGATTGCAGGACTAAGAGTAATGGATGCTAATTGGAAGAGGGGAGATTCAGGCTGAATAGAATAAAGAAGGGTGAGGGTGGTGAGACAAAGGAACAGGCTGCCCAGAGAGGTTGTGGATGCCCCCTCTCTCCCTAGAGGTGTTTAAGCCCAGGCTGGATGAGGCACTGTGCAACCTGGTCTAAGTGGGAGGTGCCCCTGCTCATGGCAGGGGGCTGGAACTAGATGATCTTTAAGGTCCCTTCCAACCCAAACCATTCTACGATAATCATGTGGGATTAAGGATAATGCTACAATAAAAGCAGTGTTTTTCACTTAAGTCTGAGAAACTTAAATACTGACAGCCTTTTAATTTGGGTTATTTGCAGACCTTCCTAATGCTCCATACCAGGAAGAGTTAACTAAGTAAAGAAGTGGAAAAAATAATCAATAAACCACATTTAAGGACTGACTACAGAAACATTTAGGGCAACAGGGAAACATCACATACAGAAAAAGGAATTTCCTGAAGATATTTCATATTGCTCTCTTGTGTGAAGCCATCCTTTGTTAAACACGGAGCATCTGCTTACTTAAAACTCTAGTGCTCTTTTCTCCACATCCCACTCCACACTAAGCATCTGGTAATTTACTTTTGTTTTTTTAATAAACAGATCTTAAATACCTGAAGATTCTTAAATTTAAAATACCAAAGGCTTAATAAAAATTTCAGCCAGCAGCTGCTGTTAGTAAGAAGCACTCTGGAGACAGACCATCATGGGGCACTGGGAAGAAAAGAAACAGCATGACAGCAAGACATTCATTTGGTGTGTTGCAGTTTCTAGAGGAGCTCACTGTGTGCCATCACCACCTGCAGCTCTGAGTGTCATCTGGTAAAGCAAGCTACGTGGGGAAATAACTGCAGCTATTCCCACTTGCTGCTCCTTCCCATGCCAGCGTGCACATGGAAAAGCTGTGGCCATCAGGAGCACAGACCACCATGCACTGTTATCTGAACTGCCATGAGGAAAATCAGGATTCCTTCCTCCTCCTCACAGTGCCAGAATACACAGAGCTTTTATTTCACAAGGAATATCCTCATGCTCATTGCCTTCAAATAACAATGTGATATTGTAATTCAGGAATTCCTCGGAGAGGATTTGATTGTTCTAGAGGAATACAAGTGTCTTTAAACTGCCTTTCAAACTAAAAGCATCAGTTCCCACCCAGAGGTTATGATAGATATCTTTACATCACAGAGAGCGACTGCTGTAGCCACTGTTTTCCCAGGCTCAGTACAAATTCTACAAACATGGCAGAAATGGGAAATTCTCCATTCTTCCAATAGTTTCCACAAATTCAAGTGTCATCATTTTGAAATGCAATGGTAAGTTCCATCTCTAAGAAATTCCACCCAATCTACTTTTTCTGGTTTGTAGAACTGACAGTAGAATGGAGGGACAGTTCTGCTATCATCAGCACACCACAAAAGATGCAAAAATTAGCACTTTTCATTTAGAATATTTACACAAAGCCAAACTCTTCCACTCCTCATTCACTGTCACAAATTCAATCGCCCAAAAGTGGCATAAAAAGGCTAAGCAGAAACGTTTGCTTCACACTGCTGTGATTCCACACTCTTCAATTCATCCAAAACTTGTTCCTTGCCCCATCATCTCCTCCATAACAGCTATAACCAGAAGGAGCTTTAGCTTCATGAAATGCATGTCCCATTGCAATCAAATGATCCAGCTCCTGGGGATGAAAAGGATGGAGAGAATACTTGCTTACTTTTTCATGCCTCCCACTTGCTCAGACTGAAAAGAAAGTTTGAGTTGTTCAGCCTGGAGAAGAGATGGCTCGAGGGGAGACCTGATAGTAGCTTCTCAATACTTGAAAGAGGCCCACAGGAAGGCTGGGGTAGGACTTTTTAGTAGGGTACAGGAAGGAAGGAATAGGAGTAATGGACGCAAATTGGAACAGGGAAGATTTAGAGTGGAGATAATAAAGAAGTTGTTTCCTGTGAGGGTGGTGAGACACTGGAACAGGTTGCCCAGAGAGGTTGTGGATGCCCCCTCCCTGCGTTTAGGACCAGGTTGGAAGAGGCACTGAGCAACTAGATCTATGATCCTGCAGGCAGGTCTGGGCTCTTCAGAGAAAGACAGGCCCTTCAGCTGTTAGCCTTACTTGTTAATGGAAAAAAAAAAAAAAGAAGTTAATAAAAAAAGAATGTAATTTGGAATCAATAGTGTAAATCTGGGGGATATGGCTAGAGCAATTTTCTGTTAAACAACTTAAATGTTTACTGCCAATTCTGTACATGAGATCTTCAGATTTGCCTATTTAAGCAGTGAGTGTTGAGGCAATCTATACTCTAACTACCAGCTAATAGAGCACTGATAGGACCTTAACAGCAAAGGAGGCACACACTGAATTTTACAGAAACAAAACCAGTGCCACCATGGCAACAAGTCAGCAGACAGCAAATGCTCCTTCTAAAACTGGCAGGAAATCTTGCCTCTAAACACTGATGCCAGGTGTCGAATTCCTAAATGCAGTCCTTTCTGGCACACACTCTTCACAAAAAGAAAACACTAAACTGTGCTTAAATATTCGCTGAAAATGTGTACAGACACACGCTGCCTTGCCATAAAAATTGCATCTGCAACACTGCCTGAGATAATTTTCATTCATGTAGGAAATAAACAACTGTGTACAAATCTAAGACTGCAAATAAGCACAAACTTTGAAACTGATGCTGAAGCAAAAATCCTGTCTGCAGACAACTCCAGTTAAAAAGGCAAAAGCAACAAGTTCTGCTCCAAAGCAGAGCTCCTCTCTACACATTTGAATGTCTTCAGCTACATACATCCCAAAAAATGAGTAGGCAAAAGGCCACTGAGACTCAAATGACACTGGTCAACCTAGAACCCTCTCATTGAGGTTGTGCTAGGAGGGATGGGGGGAGAGACAGGAGGAGACTCTTGGTAGTTTGATTTGGTTTTCCTTTTCAGTTTGAGTTCTGGGGCTCTTTTGGTGTTTTTTGTTTTTCCTAAACAAATAATGTTATTAGAGGGTTGCACAGAAAGACTTGGTTAGCCATACTTAAGAAACAAAGCAGCATTAACTGTTCTGCATTATAACTGAGACACATAAAATACTAAAAGAACAGCTGAATTCCAGAAATAAGTTCACTGAAGCCACTGGAAAAATACCAGGTTCAACCTGACTTGACTAGGTTGAAGATCAGAGATGAATGGCCTGGGGTAATCCAGGGCAGAACTCTCTGCTTACTTCACCATCTTTGTTTCCTCTATTTGGTTGAGGCCAAGTAATAAGGTGAGCCAAGTGGACTTCAGAGAAACAACAGCTACCAAAGATTCAGCCACAGAGCTACCTTTGATGACCTTAAATGAGGAATCAACTTAATCCAGAAGCCAGAGGCAGGTCTCCACTGCAGCAAAGATTTCAAAAGCCTTTAGTCTATAAAATTCTGGTTTCACACACTTAAAACCAGCAATTTTAGCATGAAGTGTGCCAGCCAAAATGAACTTCTTTTGGAGCAGTTGTGCAGAGGATAAGTACACTCAGCTCAGACCCTTTCCACATAGGAAGTCAAATAACTGGGTTTTTAACTACAAAGCTAATCAAAGTAAGCATAAAAGTAGTTAGTGAGTTAGACTTTTGGAGTGCTGCAAAAAAGCCTTCGCCACATGAAAATACAAACCAGGGCAAATAGCTTCCCATTTCTTAGCGTGACACACATACAGCAACAGAAAAACTGTGGCTGTTGAATCAGGAGAGGGCTTCTCAAAAAGAGTCACAACAAAAGTTAGAAGTAACAAAGCAAGCTGAAGCTCACCATCAGCTAACTACAAGGTCTCCTTCCTACTCACTGTCCTCCCACCCAGCCTCAAAGGCTACTTCCCTTGTAAAGACATCCTGGTTCTGGCAGGATATGGTTAATTTTGGCAGGCACACACACAGGTATCCCACTGCCACCTCAGCCAGGCCCAGCCATGAGCAAGAAGTAGCCTGGGGGGAGGTGAGACTGGGGGTGGTCCTGTTCATCCATGATGGGTGTCACCATGTGTAGTACCAGCAAGGCATCTGTGCATTCCCCTCCCCGTGTTATTGTTGTTCTTCTCTTGTTGCCTTTGTTGTTCTGTTAAACTTTGCTTTTTGCTTTTGTCTCAACACCTAAGAATTGTTTTCCCCTTACGAGTCTGCCCCCGACAAAGGGGAGAGACACAGGGTTCTTTCTTCTTTCTGAGGTCAAACCACAACAAGAGAAGAGCCTGTTCTTACTTGATGAGAAGGAGGTCACAGAAGATGACCAACTCAGCCAGATAAAAATACCTGCAAAAGCATGCTAAGTTCTTCAAAACCTGAAAAGGTATGGAAATGTAGGGCATAGCTCCACACTTGCTCTGCTGGTCCTAAAGTGGGAATGTGATCTCACTTGGGTTTGCTCTAAGTACAAAATATAGGCATCATTCTCACTGTCTTGTGATTTGAAGTGTATGGAATTTTGAAGTGTGAAATTACAAGTTATTGCTACATCTTGCATCCAAAATAGATGTCGAGATCTTAAAGCTTTTGTGGCCAACAGTTCTCTGTAAGCTTCAAAGAGCACCATTTCTGGTCTCACAGTTGCCATTGTCCTCTGTCTAAAAGAACACAGGCATCTGCCTGAAATGACATCTGAAGAATTTTGCCCTATTATTTCCTTCACATGAACAGGGAGAAAAGAAAAAAAGGAAATTATTTCTTTAATCAACCAGAGAGGTGAGGAATGCCAGATCTTCTCACTTCTACCTGCACTGGACCCCATTCTATTCCCTGATCCACCACAAGCCACTTGGTTCTTTCCTCAAGACCTGAGAGAAATTACCCTCTAGATGTGTGCACAAAAGCACAATGAGCAGTTTCCTGTTGCAGAGAAATGATCAAGATTTCTGCTGTAATAGCATAAAAACCTCAAATAAACCTCAAATAAACTCTGATCAACAAGAAGCATTCATGGAACCTGGCGAACTTCCTCTTGTATTTAGTTAATGGAGACATAACCACAGAAGATAGAAACTGAAAAGATCATTCAGGGTTAACTTCCATGTATGTTGAGTGTGGCAACAGATACTGCCTAAAAGTTATGGTTTTGATGGCTTTTGAAGTGTAAGAACTTTTCCTACCACTGCAATAATTAGCTGCTGATAACACCTTTGGCATTCAGTAGGTCTAACTACCCAAAGCTAAAGGACCCTATTCAAACAGCATCCTTCCATACAGAATACAGGTAGCCATTGGTGCAGGATTTCAGCCATCTTTCTCCCTTTCCTAAGACATAAATTCAGAAGGTACAATTTTAAGCTATCCTACAATTTAAATATTCCCTCTCCTAACCAGGTGATCAGGACCTTCACTGTTTCCTCTTCTGTATTTTTGCATCAACAAAACTGTTAGGACAAGAAGTTTTCACTGTTCACAGAAAATGCAATTCCATCTTTCCCCAGCTAGATTTTCTATAACCTCTGTAACACCCTCGGCTTTTTCTTGACAGTTCCCAGCCTACCTATCTAGGTTAGAAGTTCCCTTAATCCTTTACACCCTAACCTACCTCCTCCAGCCCCAGTGCTGGGTGGTGCTGCTATGCCTGGAAGCACAAAGCTCAGTCCCCACACAGAACACTTAAATTTCTGTGGCACTTTGCATCATGCATTAACTTCAGCTACTCGATATTCTCTCCCTTCCTTAGTAGCTCCTTTATGCATAATGACGTTCTACTTGAAGTCTGCTCCAGGGGAATGAATACTATGGGACAGATTTAGCCACACAAGTTTGAGAAGTAGGTCACAAGCAGGAACCAGTTTTCACCTTTAGCAGGCAATGCTGCTCCTGGAGAGACACCCAGACCCACAGAGGGGTTTGCAGCACTTACACACGTGCAGAAAAGGTGTC
>VZTY01029740.1:0-16106 GCA_013400935.1 Turnix velox | reverse complement strand
GGTCTGGCCCCTCCCTCCCGCTCGTTATCCCTCCCACTCCCGCCCAACGCCTCCCCGCCCGGAAGGCCCAAACGCCGGTTGAAGCCCTCGGCCTGGGCACAGGCCCGGCCCCAAGCACCGCCCCCGGCTCCCTCCTGCCCTGCCTCTCCGCGCCCCGCCCGAGCTGGGGAACCGGAGCGGAGCGGAACGGAACGGTACACAGCGGAAGCGAAGCGACTGCCATCATGTTGTGCGGGGGTACCTCAGCGACGCGGCCCGCCACCGACGAGACGCAGCAGATGGTGGATGAGGTGAGGAGGGCGCTGCGCCGCGCCGCTGGAGACCCCCCGGGCCTGTTGGCGGTTGGAACCGGAGGGCTTTGGCTGGCAACCGCCGGCTCTGCCTGCGGGACAGACAGCCCCGGGGGGGACGCAGAGACGGGTGGTAGGTTTGGGCATGGTCCCGGTGCGAGGGGTGGCTGAAGGCCTGGGTGCGGGGACGCCTTTCCTTCAGCTTAAAGCAAGGAAAAGCTTTCCTTCAGCGTAAAAGCAAGAAGCCTGACAGACCGTGGAAGAACGGCGGAGAGCGATCGCTGGCTCTCTGGAGCCCTGCTTTCGCCTACTTGTCCCCGCGTAGTTACTATTGGTGCCGAACAGAGCAGGTTTGGAACTTTGAAAGGGACTTTTAGAGCTCGGGGACAGCCCCAATCCCTGGCTTTGTCGGGTTTGTGCTGCCTGCTAGGGCCAGCACAGAACCATCCAGCAGCCCCTGTTTGCCCCATCTCTAAAAAGCCTGTTTTCTTCCTGAGCCTGAGGAGGGAGGTCAGATGGTTCTTAAAAGGGTTTTTAACAGAGAGAGGGTGGATTTAGATTAGATATTAGGAAGAAATTCTTTGCCGAGAGGGTGATGAGACCTCACCACAGGTTGCCCAGAGAAGCTGTGGATGCCCCTTCCCTGAAGTGTTCAAGGCCAGGCTGGATGGGGCTTTGAGCAACTTGGGCTGGTGGAAAGGTTGTAACTAGAAGATCTTAAAGGTCCCTTGCAACCTAGACCATTCCATGGTTCTTACACAAAAGGCTGGACCTCTCACCAATTAAAAAAAAAAAAAGTGGTCATATGTGTATCTGGACACAGACTGTGAAAGAAATGTTTTCTTAAGTCAAGGTGGGCATCTAAAATTACTTTGCTTATAATCAAATGTTTGTGTTAGAGCTTGCCAATTTGCTTGCTGTTTATACAGTTTCTGTTCTTGCTCTTCCAGTTCTTGCCTCTGTTGTGTTGTTTTGTAAGAATTACAGCAGTGGCTGAGCATTGTTGAGTTTGGTGGTACTCGTAAGTGCTCCCCAGAGCAGGTGCATTGTGAGACAGAGGACAGTGTCTTTCTGATATTGTCTCTGGCTTATAATTCCCATGGGAGCTGCCTCTCTAATGCAAGAATTCTCACCCCAGCCTTTTTGGCCCCTGGCTTCTCGCTGCCAGCTGTGTCAGAGGTTGGTAAAGGTGGTTTTGAACCATCTGCTTGTGGCTGCTCTGGGAGTAAGCAGACAGGCTGCTTACAACAGCAAGGAGCCTTCAGGACATGCTAATTTTCAGCCCTGTGACTGAGTCACAGACTGTGGGCGGGAAATGGCTGCACTGAGCACAGTGTCAGCTGTCACAGGTTGCTACTGTCTTTGTTCAGTCAAGTCTTGAAAACTTCTGAGGATGGAAACTATTCCATTTCTCTGGGCAACCTGCTGTATTGCAGGAGTGTGCTCAGAGACTAAAATTTTTCTCACATCCAGTCTGAAGTTCCAATTTCCACTTATGACCAGTAAGTGTCATTCTCCTGCACCATTGTAAAGAGCCTGGCTTCTTGCAGCTTCCAGAAAGCTTTCCTCAAAGCCTTCCCCAGGCCGAGAAAGCTCATTTTCTCCCTCTTCTCACAGCAGGAGTATTCCAGCCATATCACTTCTTGGTCACCCTCCACTGAGCTCACTACAGTTTATTGACATCTCTCTTTTATTTGGAACCCAAGACTAGACATAATATTCCAAATTATCGTGACAGTCATGAACTTGCAGGGTGAGCAGATCTTTCAGAGAGAGTCACTCTCTCCAGGCACTCCCTTTCCACATAGAATGAGGATGTCCATTTGTCACATGCTAGGGTGAGTCACTGCCACCAGAACAAAGTGAACAGAGGAAAAGATTCCAGCCTTGTGACTCTGATCTGTGCTGAGCCAGCATGATTCTGAGACCTGAGAAACCCACCTGGCACAGAGCCTAGGATTGCTAAAGTAGCATGGGACAGTATAGAGTTAGTAGGATGCTTGTATCTTCCCTCTCCCCCCTGCTTCTTAAAATTTGTAGAAGGAACTCTTGTGATGGAAGATGAAACCATTTGTTCTGGGTCAAGGGAGGAGGGAGGACTGAATCACTGCATTTGCTGGGGCTGGTGCTCTTCCTTGCTTCTCAGAATGCAAAGTTGTTTGGGGCACTTTGATTTCCATGTCAAAAAGCACACATACAAATGCATGAAGTTAGATGACTGTTGAAGGTCACTTCCTGCAGAAATATGAGAGATGTACAATATGGTCACAGCTCCAGGGACAGGATGATCACTGATCCAGTTGTCTGGCAAAGGCACCAGAGTTTGGTCCTGCATCCATCTTCTCAGTGCTGGAGAGGTGGGAGGGCACAGCATGTTGTAGGAATTGTTCCTCTTACTTCTTCACCTAGAGCACCTGAGCAGTGGCAGATTTGCACATGTTTTCCTCCAAGGAAGCCGGCAGGATTTAGGCAGGACAGCAAATGTATTCATGCCTCCTGAATTTAGGAAGAAGGGGAAATCCACCATACAACTGGAAAGAGATCTCCCTGCCGAGAGTGTTGCTCTGGGAGCAGAGGGAGGGCTACTCCCCATGGTAGGGGGGTTGAAACTAGAAAATCTTTAAAGTTCCTTCCAACCGAAACCATTCTATGATAATGATGCCATGCAGATGGTGGAGCAGTGCTTACAGCAAGGACTCCCAAGGCTAATTCATACTGCCCTTGTCAACAAAGCCTGAAATCTTCTGCTTTCCTGACCTGTAATTTCAGTTTATAGCCACAGTGGTTGCGAGAGCCAAGCGTGGGAAAGAAGAGCTGCAACTCTTACGAGTTCATGCCTCCCTCTGGGGTACTGAGCTCGTTACTCTGACTCCATGACCAGTAGGTTTACTCTCTGTAAACTGGCATGGAGCACAGAAGGCTCTATTATTTTTATGGAAATTATTTGCAATTTCAAAACTTCTAGATTCCAGCGCACATATTGGAAGAACTGTCAGGTTAAGTGTTGTAAAACGCCAGGTTTATCAATTTTGCTTTCAGAGCTTGATTTTTGGTTGTCTGTTCTGTAATAACTTGTGTTGAACTGGAAAAGGGAGTTAATGCTGATGACATCCATTTTTCCTGTTTTAAGAACAAGGTATATTAAAAACTTCTGTTTAAAAAGACTTATAGTCTTTGCACATGTAGATACTGAGCCACATCACATTTGTTGACAGAAGGGGAAGCTGAGACATCAACAGAGGAAATAATTTGTCAAAATAGGTCTTAGAATACCCACCACAGTACTCTGTTGGAGGCTTCAGACTTGGTGTCGGTCTGTGGCAATTGAGTCACTTCACTGGCTTGGCTTTGCCGCTTGTCTGGATTTCTGGTTTTGCTTTAACACAAAACTTAAGGTTATTCATTTTGATCTTTTCACAGCATGTAAATACAGGAGCTCTGTGTCTGGGAATTCAACAGTAGTGATCTGGAGAGTACTGAGGCAGAGTGGGCCTCAGGGTGGACCAAAAGTCCTAGATACTTGAATTTTGCATCAGTCTTAAGTAAAATAACCTATTGTTTCCTTAAGGTGAAACCTCAGCTGGAAGAAAAAGAAGGGAAAAAGTTTGATGTCTTCACTGCAGTGGAGTTTAAAACTCAGGTGGTTGCTGGAACAAACTACTTCATCAAGGTAGATGACACTGAGAAATGGGATTGTTTGGGGTTTTCTTAATTAATATGTATAATATTTTGGTGTTTCTTTACCTCCTCACAGAGGGATGCTTATCATAAATAATAAAAAACCCTGTACATTAGAAAAAAAATCCACCTCCCAGCCCATCTCTCTGCCTGTATTAAATGGAGATAAGAGTAATTCTCTGTTTTCATAAGGACTTCTGCTTTTCAGTTATTTTATGAAACTTGGTATTTGGGATAATTACACTCCTTTAATCACATCAAGTGAAGTTAAGTTGTGTAAAGATACAGTAAAGTATCAAACCCATTCTGACTCTGCCTGTAGTGATGCCAGGCACAAAAACAAAGCAACAGTCGTCAAAGTGTTGAAGTGCTTGTTGTGCTGGATAGTATTTAAGTATTAACCACTTCTCTGCAACTCCATTTCCCTACCTGTAAGCTCCCTATCTCAGGCACAGGGAGGATTAACAGCCACAGGAAGATGAGATGGGATTTTCCACAGGTGTGACCCCCAGTTTGGTGTAAAACCTTTTTGGGGTGGTGGTTTCTCTTACCGCCCTTCTGCTTCTCTGAATGCACCAATCTACGCCATCCCTCCTCCTAAAGGTCACTGGAATTCATTGGTTTTGGTGCTTTGCAGGTCCACATTGGCAACGACGAGTTCATGCACCTGCGGTTGTTCAAAAGCCTCCCTCATGAGAGCAAGCCTCTGAGCCTCCACAGCTACCAGAGCAGCAAGGCAAAGCACGATGACCTGGCATTTTTCTAATGAGCTTGTCTTGAAGGTTTTCTTCATGGTTTCTCACATGATTTTTCTCTAGGCTGCAAAATGTCAGTTTCCTGTGCCAGCAAAGGAGGAAGGAAAGTGTCTTCTCTTTCTTTAAATGTAATGCTGGAAAAAATCTGTTTCTTTCATGTCATTCCCCTCTTGTGCAATGCAATATCTAAATTTGAGAGTCACACAGCTCCCCTTTCACCTGTGCCAACGCAAATTCAAGTAGCTGCATGGATGTCAGTGCTACTTAAGAGAGGAATACTGTGGCTGAGTCATGTTTGTGGACTTCCCTTGGTCTGGAAATGGAAAGGGGAGTGACACTAGCACTCGTGTGTCTACAGCAAGGACCAAGAGGAAAACTGGAATCTCTTCTGTGCTGTTCTGCAACTCGAATATGTGTGTACTATGCATTCTATTGGCAAACACCTGGAAAGTGACCTGAGCTGAAGCAATTTTGCAAGTGAGAGAAAAAGGAGGATGAGAGTCTTTTGAAACAAGCATTCCCATGGTAATCATGTTTATCCTCTTGCAGCAGTAGGATATAACTCTGGTTGAGGGTGTGTGAGTACAAAAATAAGAAATCAAACTTGCTTATTTACTCAGTCCTAAAGAAAAGTCCCAGGAAGGGATCTTAATCTGGATAAGTATTTCTGCATTAATAACAATAAACATTTCTCTTAAATTGAGGTGGCAAATTTGACTGATGTTTCACAGGTTCTCTTTGCTGGTGTTCAGCATTTGTTGTTACCTTGTTCAGAGTTTGGTGGGTTTTTTTCCCAGGAGTGTTTTTCATATTCCTGATAAACCTAGATTTGTTCTGTGTTTTAACTAGAAATACGTGGGGATATGAAGGCTATAAGAAAGGCTTCTGCAGCAAAAGGAACACAAAGGAAAATGTGGGTGCTCTGTGAAGCAGGTACCTGCGCCCAGGGGACACAGAAACAGCTGGGGCACTCAGTGCTGCCTTTGTTTCCACCATTACTGGAAGGACTTGCCTAGGAGAATTTGTGGTCCTTGAGATGAGCAGGAAAGGCTGGAAAAGAGAAGACTTCCCTGATCAGGCTAAGGGGACATGAAACAAACTGGTCATAGACATTGCCATGGCACTTGGGGGCATGCACCCATGGGTGCTTAGGGACCTTCCAGAGTCATTGCAAGGCCACATTCAATACCCTTTGAAAGTTCATGGGCATTAGAGGAGGTTTCTGAGGACTGAAAGAATTAAAATGTCACTCCTACATTCAGGAAAGGCAAGAAGGAGAAAGTGGAGCACTACACCCTCCTCACTTCAGTTCCTGGAAAGATGATGGAGCAAATAATCCTGGCAGCAATTTCCAAGCACATTATGGACCAGAAGGTGAGGGAGGGTAGTCACTGGAGATTTCCAAAGGGGAAGTTGTGCTTAAACAGCCTCATAGCCTGAGATAAATGCCTTGGCAGAGGAGAAAAGAGCTGTGGATGTTACTCACCTTGATATCAGTAAGGTGCTGTCTTCCCTGATTTCCTATAGAGAAGCTGCTTGCGTGACAAGCGAACAGAAATCAGTTGAGCAACAGATAGTCTTTATTACTAACCTGGAGGGTGGGTTCATGTGCACCCTCAGCAGGTTTGCAGATGACACTAAACCATGAGGAGTGGCTGAGCCCCTGGGTGACTGTGCCATTCTTCAGAGGGATGTCAGCAGGCTGGAGAAACAGCCAGGTGGCATCTCATAATTGGCAATAAAAGGAGATGTAGAGTCCTGGAAAGAAAGAGCCATAGGAGTTATCCCTTGGGACACCTTGTAGCAGACATGGCTGGCAGTGTCCCTGGGCTCCATTAGGAGGAGTGTTGACAGCAGATGGAGAGCCCAGTCTCCACACTCAGCACTGCTTAAGGCATATGTGGGTGTTGACCCCTCTTTTGGAAAAAAGCCCTGATCTGAGCTGACAGGAAAGGATTTTAGTGCAGATTTGGCAGCTCAGAGCTCAGTTGGAGACTGCCTTCGTTGCAGTTCGCTGATGCTACCCCCACCAAGAAAAGAGGGAGAGTAAGCCCCACATGTCTCCAGTAATGAAGGCCCTCTTAGGAAAGTCACTCCCTGCTCCAGGGGCTGGATTCAGTTCTCTTGGCTCCTCCAAGGAGTTTCTTCTTGCTCGCATACAATCGAGCAGCATTGGAAGAGCACAGTTTGTCTTCCCAATCCTGCACCCTCACAGACACTTCGTGAGGGGTGACCAATGGCTTGTATTCAGTGCATGTAAAGCACACGCATAGGAAGCCACACGCTAAAATACACACCATCTTACGCCTGGGGTATCCTTCAAGAGGCCCAGATTTTGTCTTCAGAGCATGCCTGACAGTGCATTGGGGAGAGAAGCGGAAGGGTGTGCTCTGATTTACAGCTGTAGTAGGTACTTCAGGTGTAGTAGTACCTCAGTAGTACCTCAGGCTTTTAGTCCTATTTCATACCCTGCTCCAGTCTTAGCCAGGCAGTACATTTAGACATGACACACAGGACATCAACAAATCGCTTTCCAGACTCATTTATTTTCCAGAGTTTACTGACACAGGCAGAGTTCACGTGCAACTTGCAGAAGTGAAGTGCCATTCCTCATCGCCTCTCAGAAGTAGTCCAAGGGATCATCTCTGGTTTTGCCAGTCTGAAATCTGACAAGGCTGGGCCCTTCATTTGCATGAGGAAGGCCCTTGAACACTCGTAAGTGAACATATTCGTTCTCAGAAGTTTGGACCTAGAAACCAAAATGGTGGGAAAGTGAGGGTCACGGGGGAAGCAGGTTCAAACAAAAGGTTGCTCTTTACATATATCCTTACTGGAGAGTCTAATTTCTACTTCATTTTTACTTTAACAATTCTTAAACCAAGTTTGGATAGGGGCAGAAACTCTGCATCTGAAGAGAACTTAATGGGAAATGAGTAGGACTTCTTGGGTGTGGAAGCATCAGAAGGCACAACAGGAGAAAGGTTTTGATGACACCCTATTTAGGCTGTTGTCAGTATTCCAGGACATCAGCTTACAGTTTCATTGGACATTCAAGGACAGGAAACAAGAGGTAAATCTTAGTGACTTAGGCATGGGGCAGAGATGCAGAGACAGTGGCAGCTCCCAGAGGGTACAGCAAGTTGGAGCCAAAGCCAGCATATGGTCAGAAGAAGCAATGACAACATGAAAGCTGGGATCCCTTGTCTTCAGGATTATGGCAAACACATCAGTGCCTGAACAGACAACATGATCCATCTTGGTGCTTGTGGGAGTGAGTGGAAGCAGGTGAAACACTTTTTAACATAAACTCACCTTCCCCTCCATAAAGTCCTGAAATAAAGACTTACAGAGCTGTGTATAATTCTGTACATACAGAATGTATGTAGATCAAGAGGTGCTAAACTCTTCACTGTGAGACTTATAATATATGGGGAAGTTTAATGCCTTTGGCTCTAAGAGGGTCTTTTTTTAGGTGTCTGCAGATTGGCACTATGGTTGTCTTGATCTGGAGCTGTCTTGAGCTGTAAGTCTGTTGGTGAAATAGAAGAGATGTGGAAAACCTGGATCTATCAAGGAACGACTCTTGTGATGGAGCTCATTCCACTTAATGCTATGATTAATTAATAACAGCTGCCTGTCGCTTCAAAGACTGGGAGAGAAGAGACCAATCATCAGTTTTCAGTGTTCTAAATGGACTTCTTCCAAATTGACTAACATGTTCATCTTCACTTCCCAGTAGTCTGGTCATGAGGCTCAGTGTGGACAGCAGACAAGTAGCTGGCATTGCCTACGGGAGCCACAGGGTGGCACTAAGGGAAGAAATGTAATCGAGTGTGACCTGTGGCTTTACCGCAGCCTTCCTGTAAGTAGTTATTACTCACTATCTTGTCCACAAAGTGAAAGCACCTCTCACAGGAACAAGAGAAGGATAAACATCATTCATGTAAGACTCAGAACGGCCATATAACAGGAGTTCTGCTGGATGATCCCCTGGTACCCACAGAGTGGAAATAGCTGTTCAGATTTATTTTGAGGAAGCAGCATTGGTCATGTCTGTCCTTCCTGGCCTCAACTAAGTATAGGAAGCGTGGAGCAAACGGCTCTCTGCAGAATTACTATTCTCCAAACCCTACCTTGCCAGTTTCTTTCTTTCTTTGGCTCAGAGCCAAAATTTAATTTGAGATTTATTTGAGATACTTCTTTGCCTCAGTCTTTAGCAGTCGGCCAAGGGGAAATGCTGAGTGACCTGAGACGGCACTTAGACACAAGTCCATGGAGTTGGATAGGAATGACCTGAGGGTATCAAAGGAGTGAGCAGAAGTGCTCACTGTGCCACTTTCCATCATTTATGAGCAGTGCTGGATAACCAAGGAGGTCCCAGCTGACTGGAGGGTAACATATGTGACATCCATCCACAAGAAGGGCTGGAAAGAAGACCTGGGGAACTACAAGCCTATCAGACAGACTTTGGTGCCTGTGAAGGTAATCAGTTTCTTCATCCTGAGTGCCATTGCAGGGCACATGCAGGACAACCAGGTGATCAGGCTCCATCAGCACCAGTTCATGAAAGGCAAGTCCTGCCTAACAAACTTGATCTTCGTCTTTGAAAACTTAGTGGATAAGGGAAAGGATGTGGATGTTGTTTACTTTCGTAAGCCCTTTGACATAATTTCTCACAGCATTCTTCTGAAGAAACTGGCTGGTCCTGGTGTGGACAGGCATATTTCTTGCAGAGTTAAAAACTGGAAGGCTGGGCCCAGAAAATGGTGGTGAATAACATTAAATCCAGTTGGCCACAAGGGCCACTCAGGGCTCAGTAGTGGGACCAATTCTCTTTAATATCTTTATCAACAATCTGAGCAAGGGGATTGAGTGCACCTTCAGTAAGTCTGCAGACAGCACCAAGTTGGGTGAGACTATTGACCTTCTTGAGGGTAGGAAGGCTCTACAGGGGGATCTAGACAGGCTGGACCGATAGGCTGAGGCCAATTGGATGAGGTTCAACCAGGCCAAGTGCTGGGTCCTCCGTTCAGGTCACAGCAAACTCCCCTTCCCCCAAAACTCAATTCAGCTCTACAGGTTTGGGGCAGAGTGGCTGGAGAGCTGTCTTGCAGAAAAAGGGCCTGGGAGGGACGGTGGACTGACAGCTGAATGACACTGACATTCTGAAGTGTCACCAGAGGAGGGCAGCAAAGGTGATGAGGGTTGATGAGGTGCTTCAGGGGTGATGTGGTGGTTTCAGCCCTGTTAGCTTAATGGTTGGACATGGGGGGGGTCCCTTCCAACACAGTTCTATGATTCAAAGTTATCATTCACATCTGAAGAAGTGTGAAGAATCATAATGCATGTTTTAGAAGGTTTTTATATTTCTGTTCTACGCCAATGCCAAACAGAAGAATTTTGTAAGCACCTGGACATAGTCCCTACAATTCTCTTAGTCACATCAGATGGGTTTCTACTATATGAGCTTCTCTGTCTTGCTAGAAGTCACTGCTCAAGTCACTTAGACTGTTTAACTACAAAGCACTCCCTCCCATCATACATACTAACCTTCATGAAGTAGTTAACTCCAGCAACCACTTGAGTCCTGTATATTATGAGAGTAAAGAGACCACATACTAAGTTTGCACTTTTCTCAAATTCCGGCTTCACCTGTAAAAATAAAGGAAGAGATTGTTGGCAGTTTCATATTTTCTTTCACATCTCTTCAGATACATACCCTTAATGAAATAAAACCAGAATTCCCCTAAATAATTCCATTTGCACCAAGACCTCCAGCCCTCTTTCCTAGCATTGCCTCCAGCATTCCTTCAAATCCTCTTAGAATTTTACTTCCTAATTGATTTTTTCTTGCCCCAAAAGCAGTCTGCCTAAACTGCCTCCTGCTCCATGCAGGGAACTGGCTACTTGCTGCCCTTTTAATTCTTCGTCAAAGGAGCCAGGTACCAAGCCACACTACCCAACAGGGTAAACCCCATCCCAAATACACACAGCAGTGTGAGACTGCTCCTCCTCACCTGGATGTCCCACAACAATTGCGGTCAGCCTGGGTGGCTGTGAAACCCTGCTGTGCTTCACAGATTAAGATTTTTTTCTTTTGAGGACTTGCAACAAGCATGGTTATGTGAGAGTATTGAGACAACCACCTCACTAAGTAGTTCCTGAAAGTTATTCTAATGCTGGTGAAAGCCCTACAGCTACAGATGCAGTTCAAACTAAATACTTCCATAAACATCTAGAACCATGTAACATACAAACAGCTCTCAGATTACAATGGACTCGGACTGAACTATACACTTGGGAGGACTAGAAATAATGAATGTAAATTGGAAGGGGGTAGATTCAGGCTTGATATAAGAAAGAAATTCTTTACAGTGAGGGCGGTGAAACACTGGAACAGGTTGTCCAGAAAGGTTGTGGATGCCCCCTCTCTGGAGGTGTTCAAGGCCAGGCTGGACATGGCACTGAGCAGCCTGATCTAGTGGGAGGTTTTGCTGCCTATGGCAGGGGGGTTGGAACTTGATGTTCTTTAAGGTCCCTGCCAATCCGAACTATTCTATGATTCTACAACCTTTAGATTGTAAGCCAGAATCAATCACAGAGCTGCAGAAACATCATCAGCCCTTCACTATGTGTGCGTAATGTAATTCCAGAAGAAATTATGTTCTGTGCTGACAGCATTCACACTCATTCCTCAGGTAGATGTGTTTGTGCACAGCACGCAGTTTAAAACCTGTGGATCTTAAAATATGCACAGTGTAGACATTTACAGACTTTCTACACGCACAATAAAAAAAAATTAAAAGGAAGTGTAACTTTTTTTCCTGAAATACAAAGAGTAGGGTAAATTTTAAGTTTAACTGCAAATACAATGGTATTGTCCTCTCAGAGATGAAATATTCCCATGATTACTAGGCTGGAAGGGAATGAGGGGTAGTGANCTCCTCACCTGGATGTCCCACAACAATTGCGGTCAGCCTGGGTGGCTGTGAAACCCTGCTGTGCTTCACAGATTAAGATTTTTTTCTTTTGAGGACTTGCAACAAGCATGGTTATGTGAGAGTATTGAGACAACCACCTCACTAAGTAGTTCCTGAAAGTTATTCTAATGCTGGTGAAAGCCCTACAGCTACAGATGCAGTTCAAACTAAATACTTCCATAAACATCTAGAACCATGTAACATACAAACAGCTCTCAGATTACAATGGACTCGGACTGAACTATACACTTGGGAGGACTAGAAATAATGAATGTAAATTGGAAGGGGGTAGATTCAGGCTTGATATAAGAAAATAAATTCTTTACAGTAAGGGCGGTGAAACACTGGAACAGGTTGCCCAGAAAGGTTGTGGATGCCCCCTCTCTGGAGGTGTTCAAGGCCAGGCTGGACATGGCACTGAGCAGCCTGATCTAGTGGGAGGTTTTGCTGCCTATGGCAGGGGGGTTGGAACTTGATGTTCTTTAAGGTCCCTGCCAATCCGAACTATTCTATGATTCTACAACCTTTAGATTGTAAGCCAGAATCAATCACAGAGCTGCAGAAACATCATCAGCCCTTCACTATGTGTGCGTAATGTAATTCCAGAAGAAATTATGTTCTGTGCTGACAGCATTCACACTCATTCCTCAGGTAGATGTGTTTGTGCACAGCACGCAGTTTAAAACCTGTGGATCTTAAAATATGCACAGTGTAGACATTTACAGACTTTCTACACGCACAATAAAAAAAAATTAAAAGGAAGTGTAACTTTTTTTCCTGAAATACAAAGAGTAGGGTAAATTTTAAGTTTAACTGCAAATACAATGGTATTGTCCTCTCAGAGATGAAATATTCCCATGATTACTAGGCTGGAAGGGAATGAGGGGTAGTGAAGAAGTCAGCTGTGAGCAGCAGTGGAAGTCTGGCCAGGTGTCTGAGGCATCATGATTTATGTACCTGTGTAATAGGTACTGTGTAATACTGTTTTACTGCTATTGTTTGCATCTGGTGATGTTAATTCCCTAAAGAAAGGCAGCAGCAGTGAATGGAAATGCTATTTATGGAAAGAAGTGTGTGTAAAATCAGGCATGCAGATAGCTATTTACCATCAGATGGAATAATATAACATCTCTAAGCTCTTCTCTAACAGCAACTTGAACCTAAAACATTCCACAGTTTTGGTCAACTGTTGTAAAATGAGGAAACCGGATAAACAACAGATGAGGCACAGGTATAAGTAAATAATTCTGTAATCCCAAGAGCAGATAGACCTTGGCCATCCCAAGGGCTGCAGATGCTCTTCACGCCTTCCCTCAAATCATACAAATTGCTTCTCTGCTCAGCAAAGCATAAAACCCCTCAGAACTCATACTGCTGTCTGGCTGGAGGCAGAGCTGGAGTGCCCCGGAGTCAAATGTGTCTCCACACCAAAAACTAACTATGGCAGTGGAATGTGAACTTCTTTGAAGAAAAAGGAACATGGAGACGTCTCTCTGCGGTGTCCAGCAAGAGGCAAAAATGTCACCTTGCTGAAAATAAAGAACAAAGAATAATGCATTCTTTTGTCCCTGAAGTTACTAAGAATGGAAGAACACAAAAATTAAGATCAGTCTCTCCTCTATAGATAAAAGGGAATTTTTGATCTCTGCGAGTGCTGCTCCTTGGCCACGTGTTGCAGCACAGGAGGGACAGCAATCCTGCTCATGAGCAATTCAATTGATGCCCCCAGCTGATTTTTTATAATCCTTCTCTCTTTCTTTTCTGCAGTCCATTATCTCCTCTTCCTTACTCGCCTGAATAACCTGTTATCACGAACTCCAGCATTCCCCCACCTACACATACCTGGTTCCGGCAACCCCAACATTGACTGGACACTAAAGCTCTACAATGGAAGAAGTTTTTTAGAGGAGCTGGGGGAAGATGATGACCAGAAAATAACTCAGGATGTGACTGACCACAGCTTTTGCAATGCAGCTGACTTTATCTGAACTAAAGGGCATCAGAAGGTGTTTGTTCTAGATAAAGAGCTGTTTGAGTCAGTTGACTGGTGGTGTAACTCCCTGTGTTCATCAGAAGTATGTGAACACCTCCCTGTGTTAGCCAGATCAGCATGGGGGGAATGAATTTGTGGCTCTGCCCATCACAGAGCACAAAAGTAACTAGAAAACAAAAGAATTTAAAACAAAACAGCAGACTTGAGCTGGCTTCATCCCACTTATTTCTTCTTGGCAACTGACAGTCCCCAACATAACAACAGTGAGGACAATAGAGAGATCAGTAACAGGGATCACATCACCATTGTGACTGAATTGCAATTGCTTTCTTTTCCTAGGAGGAACTTAGATCTATATTGTGTTACCAGTGTATTTGTATCACCCTACTAAATTAGAAACCTCGTGTAACTTCAAATATCTTCAAATAAATAAATCTGCTATTAAACACTGTATTCTCCAAGGACTGGACTCTGACACCAGCCTACAAAACTTATTCACAGATGTCTCCTGCTGGCTCCGCATATACAGCCCAGCTCATCTTTCAGATTCATCAGGTCCTAGCCTGCAAGCCCCTGGAGATGTGGAATGGTGCTGGTGCAAAATCTGTCCTCAGTGAGACAGCAAAGGAGGGAGCTGGGAGCCGTGCACACACAGGAGTGTATTGGCTAACAGACTTGGCCCCTCTACTTCCCTTTTAGTTTTTTCCTTAAGGAGAGCGTCACCTGCACTTTGTGCAGTTGCCAAAGAGAGAAAAGCCCATCTTTCAGAGCTGGGACGATGAAGAGGATTCAGTGTGATGGTGGAGACACAAGATAGGAGACAAAAAAAGTTTTCCCATGCCATGTAGTTCCTCTCCTGCTCCTCAGGATGCATTTCATACTCTTTTCTTAGCAGTTGCTCCACAGCAGGCCATTCGAGCATCTGCAGAGGTGTTGTTCACTCAGCTGCCTCCTGGACAGACCACTGCCTGGAACAAATCACCATACTCTGCCTGCCTTATGCCAAGCTCTCCTTGCTTCAACAGCAGACCCTGCATCACAGCTGTGATTCTAGAGAACATCAGATGCCAACACAGAATGGGCCATTTAACCATAGCCTTTTCCTGTGTGTGTCGTTTTTAAGCGCAGATGACCATGGTGTTTCTCCTATCCAGGTCTTTCAACAAGGAATTAATTCTGCAGGCTCAGTCTTTTTCCCTTCCAGAACAACACCTTTCACTTCAGCAAGTGACCTCAGTGCTGGCACAGTAACCACACAGAAACATCAGCTGCAGGCAGCCAGTACTACACCTGCCTATAAACAAGGATGAAAAGGGATTTGTCCCAGTCTTACCAGTACACTGCCTATGCAGACTGCTGAGAAAATACTGGCAATCAAGGGGACTTCTGTTTTCATCACCAGCTTTTTCAATTTAAACACTGGTTTAGAATCACCACCTGGTCTCCCAGCCTTCACATTCGCTTCAGGACTCGGCACACAGAGAATTCATCCTCAGAGAGGTCACAACTCACCTCATTAGCTATCTGCTGGACCTCAGGAGTAGCAGGCTGGACCTCAGATAAGCCCCCAGGCATCATAGTGGAAGGAAACATCTTTGAAATGATGGGTGCTTCTGAAGAGGGAACTTCAGTGCAGCTTGAACAGAGACACCCTGCATCTCATATATATACACATACACACACATGTGTCATGGAACATGTGACTTGTGCCATGGAACACGTGACTTGTGCTATGGACCCTACCATTATTGAACAAGAGAGAGAAATGTAGAATGTGGGAATCAAAAAGCACTGTAAAACATTGACAATGCAACTACTTAATGTGAATAGTACTTTAACGTGTTAAGTGTATATAGTCTCTATTCCAATAAGAAAAGCAAACAACTGCCACCAGCCACCCCACACCTGAAGACAGTTGGTTTGGGCTGAAATGAAAACTCTTGCTTCTCCACCCAGGTGCAGATGACTACTCTGTGCACTGAAGAAATAGATCAGAGTCACACCCAGTCTTTCCCAACACCATTCAAGATCAGAAGAAAGCATCGGTAATTTCCTTGGTGCAAATCCTGTTCAGCTTGAAATTCTGTTGTCTCCGTATCCTTCTAAGCGGGAAACAGAGGCAGCAGTTTGCATTTTCTTTTCAGTGACTCTGCTTCCCTCTGCCTGACCACAAAGGTGCCAAACACCAGAACCAGAAGGGGTAAATATTAAATCCTAGTTTTGGGTAATACTGCAAGTAAGCCATTTCTGCTTCTTTCTTAGCAAACACAGAGTTGCATCCAGGCAATCAGAATAACTAATGAATACATGGTACCACTTACATTTTATATATAAACCACAACTTACATTTTTATTACAACTCTAGTGTCAGTTTACCAGAAGACAACAGGATGGACCACTGGCTGGATAA